>CAUYLG010049735.1:0-160097 GCA_963573385.1 Cacajao melanocephalus
CTTGTTTGTTGGCTGTGGGTGGGGATTTGGTTTATTGGGGGTGACCTGGGTTGCTGTGTGTGTTGTTGGTGTCAGTGTAATATTGCCTGGCAAAAGCGAAAGAAACCGTATCAAAAAAAAAAAAAAAAAAAAAAAAAAAAAGGCAAAAGACCTGAATAAACATTTCCCAAAAGAAGACATACAATGGCCAACAGATATATGAAAATATGCTCAACATCACTGATTGTCAGGGAAAGGCAAAATAAAATCCCAATGAAATATCATTTCACCCAGTTAGAATGAACATTATAAAAAAGACAAAAGAGAACAAGTACTGGGGAGGATGTGGAGAAAAGGGAACCCTTATATACTATTGGTGGGAATGTAAATTAGTACAGCCCTTAGGAAAAACAGTATCGAGGTTCCTCAAAAAATTTTAAATAGAACTACCATAAGATCCTACAAGTCTACTACTGGGCATATATCTAAAGGAATTGAAATCAATATGTCAGAGATATCTGCACTCTCATATTAATTGCAGCACTGTTCACAATAGCCAACATATGGAATCAACCTAAGTGTCCATCAGTGGATGAATGGATAAGAAAACGGGGTGTATATACACAATGGGTTACTATTCAGCCAAAAAAGAATGAAATCCTGCCATTTGCAGCAATGAACCTGGAGGATGTTATGTTAAGTGAAATAAGCTGGGCACAGAAAGGCAAATACTGCATGTTCTCACTTATGTGTGTGGAATCTTTACAAAGTTGATCACATAGAAGTAGAGAATAGAATGGTGGTTGCCATAGGCAGGATGATTAGGAGAGGGGGAAATGGGAAGATGTTGGTCAAAGGATACATAATTGCGTTTAGATAGGAAGAATACATTTTGAGAGATATATTGTACAGCAAGACTACTACAGTTGATGAAATATTGTACTCTTGAAAAATGAAAAGAGAGTGGCTGTTATTTGCTCTTATCACAAAAATGATAACTAGGGTGAGGTAATGTATTTGTTAATTACCTAGATCTAATCATTCTACAATGTGTATGTACTTCAAAACAGCATGCTTGACACAATGCTGTTAATTTAAAAAAAGTAAACTTAAAAAAAATTCAAAAATAAAGAGCCAGAAAAAGATGCAAGAAACGAACAGACAAAACAAAAAAGAAAATGATGGACCTATATAATTTAAACACTGCCTGGACTAACTTTCTTTTTCGTTTTTTTTTTTTTTTTTTTTTTTTTTGTATTTTCAATAGAGACAGGGTTCTGCCATGTTGGCCAGGTAGGTCTTGAACTCAGATGATCCTCCCACCTCGTCCTCCCAAAGTTCTGGGATTGCAGGCGTGAGCCACTGCGCCCGGCCAACCCTGGACTGTCAATGGTTGCTTTCTTTTCTGCATGCTGTTGCCTATTGGAAGGGAATTGCTTGATGCTTCTTGCTTGTTCCACTTTTGGGTCAGAGATATCTCCCTGGCTGGAAATTAAGTAGTGGCCACAGTTGGTAGGGTCCAATCCTCCACAGCTGGCTCATTTCTCAGTGAAGTGGTTATTGTGTTTGCAAGTATAGATCAGACCTAGAACAGCAATATACCCATTAAGATAGCGTCTCTGACAGCAATAGCCTGTCAGTTCTATCACTTATATTACAGCACTTATGAACCACTGGAAAGACTTGTGAAAACACAAAACATTCTCTGCATGGCATCTTTAAATGGGAAGCACACTGAAATTTATTTTTTCTCTTTGAAAAGCTCCAAATTAAATGGATAAAAGTAGTTTCATATTACTGCTTTTGTTTTCACAGCTGCCAAAAGAACTCTGGATCTCCTGGTTAAATTCATAATAACCTCAGTTGAAATTACATGTGTCTAAAGATAGAAGATGCAGGGCCAGGCATGGTGGCTTAGGCCTGTAATCCCACTGCTTTGTAAAGCTGAGGGAGGAGGAGAGCTTGAGCCAGGAGTTTGAGCCAGCCTGGGCAATATAACGAGATCTTCATCTCCAAAAAAAAAAAAAAAGAAAGAAAGAAAGAAAAAGACTAATAATCAGTAATGTGACAGGTGCCTGTAGTCCCAGCTACCTGGGAGGTTGAAACAGGAGGATCTAGTGAGCTGTGATGATGCCATTGCACTCCAGCCTGGCCAACATAGCAAGAACCTATCTCAAAAACAAAAAAACAAAAGCAAAAGATAGCAGATGCAGGTCAGAGCATCTGATGCCTTTCCTATCTTTAAAGAAGACATTGTCTTCTGTTTAAATGTGATCTGTTCATTTTAACTCGAAGCAGTCCTTGATGACAAATGAATCTGAAAAGCCTACAAAAGTCCTAAGTTGGGAAGCTTTCTTTATCTCTTTCTTTCTCTCTCTCTTTCTCTCTCTCTCTCCCTCCCTCCTTCTCTCTTTCTCTTCTTTCTCTCTTTCTCTCTGTCTTTCTTTCTTTCTTTCTTCTCTTTCTCTTTTTTTGAGACAGAGTCTCACTCTGTTGCTGAGGCTAGAGTGAAATGGTGTGATCTTGACTCACCGCAACCTCTGCCTCCCGAGTTTAAGTGATTGATGTAGCTAGGATTACAGGCATGAGCCACCACACCTGGCTAATTTTTGTATTTTTAGTAGAGACAGGGTTTTGTCATGTTGGCCAAGCTGGTCTTGAATTCCTGGACTTAAGTGATCTGCCTGCCTTGGCCTCCCAAAATGTTGGGATTACAGTCATGAGCCACCGTGTCCAGCCAGAAGTTTTCATTAATATACTCTCAATGTCATCATATGTATCGTGTTTGCATCTCAGAAGTTATTTCAACAATTAATTTTATCCATATATGGTATCTTTTTTATTGGAAATGCATTAGAAAAGTTATTAAACGCCCATTTTGCAGATTTGTATTGAGGGATAGCAGCAAATTGGTGGATGATCAGAAAGGTGGTACCTGGGATGGCAGTATTTTGGAGAGGGGGTCTGCACACCAAGTTGTAAGATGGCCTGTTTAGCCCAGGGAAGAATTTCTAGGCAGACACGGGGTCTTCAGATATTTGAGGGACTCACTTGCCCCGGACAGGAATAAACAGGTATCCTCTTCTTCATGCTAGAGGGCAGAACTTGGACTAAAAGAAGGTCAGTATAGGGAGAAAGTGATGTATATGTGGGAAAAATCTTTAGGATACTTGAGTTTATTAGAAGGATGAATATTTAGACATTAAAGTTGTTGGGAATGATGGTGAGGACTGTCTCCAGTAATGATGTTCTTCCTAGCACCGGGATAGTTCAAACTAGGGGAGCTGTGGCAGGGATTTCAGCTTATGCTCAGTGCCCTAAAGTTCCATTCCAATTCTAAGAACTTAGTTCATGGTTTAACTTACACACTTAGTATCGGTTGCTGTTATGTGAATCAAATATGACAAATGGTTTAACCATGATTGTTAGAGAAAAGTCTATGCAGTAGAAGCTCACTGATTTAAAATAATTGAAAGGGAGAGCCAGTTTGGTTGATGAGGTCAATTATGAAATGATTATAAATCATAAAAGGCCATTTTATTATTTTCAAGTCCTTGGATGCGTGGAATTATAGCTACCAAAGTTGCCTGATAAAGATTCTGCTTTAAAGAATAGAGAATGATTTGTAATCAACATATCAGAGTACCAGGCTTGCTGGCCTTTGCTTAGATTAGAATTAAATCATTTCCAATTCAGAATGTTTGAAAACAGTTAGTTCTCATGAGTAAAGAAATAGGCCCTTCAGAATTTCATTTTAAGTGTTTATTCTGTCAACTCTTTTTTTTTTTTGGATAGGGCAAAGGGAAGCTTCTGTTCAACTTCTGTCAAAATGTCACAATTAAAAAATAAACAAAAGTACACTGTAAATGAGATTGTGGTTGTATTTTGGTCAGACCAATTCTCTGTCTTGAAGATTGAACATTAGATTGCTCAAAACTCATGGAAGGAAACTTTCTGAAGGGCTATTTACATCTAGAGGGTGTGGCAAAGACCTGGCTATAATAATTTGTTCATTCATCAAAATTTAATTTCATAAAGACCATATATTATATAATTCCATTTATATAAAATATGCAGAATAGGCAAATCTATAGAGACAGAAAGTAGACTCATAACTGCCTAAGGAAAGGGTGGGGGTGGTAGGGTGGCTTACGGGGAAGTAGGGAGTAGCACTCACAGGTATGGGTTTCTTTCTGGAGTGATGAAAATGTTCTAAAATTGTGGTGATGGTTGGACAACTCGCAAATGCAGTCATACATAGTTTAATGACAGCAATATATTCTGAGAAGTGCATTGGTAGGTAATTTTGTTCTTGTGTGAAACAACAAAAAGTTGTGTACTTACCCAAATTTAGTATAGCCAACTACTCACCTAGGCAACAAACCTGTGGCATGTTACTGTACTGAATACTGAAGGCAATTGTAACACAGTGGTATTTTTGTCTCTGAACATATCTAAACACAGAAAAGGTAATACATTACTATAACATTATAATGGCTATGTTATTAGGCAATAGGGATTTTTCTACTCCATTATAACCTTATGGGACCACCATCTTATATGCAGTTTAATGTTGACTGAAACTTTCTTATGTGGCACATGACGGTGTATTAAAAAACAATACATTGAGCTGGGTATGGTGGCTTGCACCTGTAATCCCAACACTTTGGGAGGTGGAGGTACTGGGAGAATTGCTTGAGCCCAGGAGTTCAAGACTATGCTGGGCAACATAGTTAGACCCCCATCTCCACAATTTTTTTTTTAATTAGCCAGATGTAGTGACACGCACCTGCAGTTCCAGCTGCTCTTGAGCCCAGGGAGTTAAGGCTGCAGTGACCGCAGGGATGTCAGCCTGGATGAGAGAGGAAGACCGTGTCTCAACAAACAAACGGACAAGCAAATATTGGATTTTACACTTTAAACAGGTGAATTGTATAGTATATGAATTCTATCTCAGTAATATTATATACATTATGACTCAGGAGCTGTTCTGGGACTGGAAATATAATGTTGAACAAGCCAAAGTCACTGCCCTCAAAGAGCTTACAGTGGGGAGTCAGATAACAAACGTGTGAACAAGCATATAAAAACATAGTTTCAGGAAGAGGTAGTACTCTGAAAAAAAGTAAAGCAGGATAAGAAACTAGTGTGTGCATACATATGTGCATGTAAGTCTCTCTGTGTATATGTGTGTACACATGTGTAATGGTATGTGTATGTAGCATGTCTATATGCATGTTCGTTATGTGCATGTATACATGCATGTGTATGTGTGTGCATAGTGTGTATGTATACATACATTTTCTATGTTAGATATGGTGAACAGAGAGGCCCTCTATGGGGAATGTAACATTTGAGTAAAAATGTGAATAAAATGAAAGAATTAACCATGCAGGTAACTGGGGTAAATACATTTCAGGCAATGCAAAGACCCTGAGGCAGGAATATTTTGGTCTGTTCAACGAAGAAGAAGGACAAAGAGGTAGTGGGAAATGACACTGGAGAGGTCAGTAGGGATCGTATCGTATAGTTGGCGACCACTATAGTATCTATGAGTTATTATGAGTTCAGTCTTAGCATTAATAATTACCACTAACTTTGCGTGACATATTATACAGTCCCTGAGCCCTTTTCACAACCTTTATCTTGTTTGATGCTCACAACCCTGAGAAGTTGCTATTAGTTTGGTCAGTCTATATATAAGGAAAATGTAGGAAACTGTCTACAATTCTCCATGCTCCATGAGTCAATGACCCACTTCAGGACATGTCCTAAGTCTGGGATCTTATTTCCTCAAATCCTAAGTCAGTACTTGCTGCAAGACATAGGCCCAATACTGTTCACTGGACTTCTTTGAGGTCACAAAGTGAGTGGACATCCAAGCCAGGACTGAAGTTCGGGTCTTCTCATTCCAAATCCCACGCTGTTTGCACGGACCCATGTGGACATATTGCTTTTCCCTTTGAAGCGCAGAATGATGAGGATTGCAGGGTCTTCAGGGGTCATCTTCCCAGTAGATTGACACTAACATCCTCCAAGGCCTATGGGTGTTTACACAGTTTTCCAGGATTCTGCTGAAAGAGGTTGATCAGTTTCTTTTATTGCACAATCCCACTTTAATTGAGAAATAAGTTTTCCTTAGCATATTCCATTAAGTGACATTATGTAATTCATTTGTATCCCCTGATTCTTACAGTTTGGTAATTTTCATCTCTGCCTTACCATCCAGGTTCCCTCTTAGCAAATCCTACTATCGTGTACCTTTTAACTGCATTAAAAAGTACTTAAGAACATGAGTTCAAATTCTGAAACGAGCTCAAATTCTGTCCCTGCTCTTAACAGATGTACAATCTTTGATAGTGACCCTGAGCCTCAGTTTTGCTTATCTGTAAAATGGAGATAGTAACATTGTTTATCTCATATGGGTGTTTTGAAAGTTAGATGTGTCTGTACAGTGCTCAGCACAGAGCCCAGAACAGATTAAGCATCAGTAAATATCAGCTATTACTAATTGGTATGCGTATCTCCACTCTCTGGTAGCACTTACTGTAGAATTGTGGCCAGGGAGGCAAGAAGTAAGATAATAGCTTGTCAATGTTTCTGAGTACACAGCATTTAGGACTCTTATTATAGCAGGCCAATTGGGTGGTCAAGTACATTCTTGGACTGGAACACAACATGTGCACAGATGGAAACCAGGGTTGATTAACTCCTGAGCATGCTACATTGGAATTAAGGAGGATGAGTATTGGGACTCCCTAAGTATACTATTCTATATGAATCTCTGTGGCTGTTATTAAACTCTCGATTGGAGGCTAGTTTCACCCAGGTGATGACCGAAATTGGGGCTTGGGAGTTGGGAGCTGGAGCACCGAATGTGTGATCCAGGAAAACAGAATGGGTGGGAATGAAAAGCCATTGATAAAAAGAACCATTTGCCCCCCTTCTCTTTCCTGCTTAGATTCTGGACGAGTCAGCGCTCTCTGGTCTCCGCTGCTGCGTTGCTGCCTGTTAGCGTGATTGCCGCTGTTGCCAGGTAACTGCCCGCGCAGGGGCTTCTGGGTGGGCTGCCCGCTGGCTGGGTGAGTGGAAGGAGGTGTGAAGAGGCAGAGGCCAGGCGAAATGGAAACAGCAGTGTCTGCACACACAAATCAGGGCCACGGAGATTCCCTCTGGGTTATGGGACAGGGGGAGGCCTGAAAACATGGAGGTAAGGCAATCCTCAAATACAAAGCCAATATACAATACTTTAGAAAAGGAATGAACAATTTGGTTCTTTTTTCCTCTTAAAAGAAACCCCAATTCCTCATAAATGCCAGAAACTGTGTATGTCTGTGACTGCTGGTGTGCCTTTAAAAACCTCATTGAAAGAACATCAGTTCCTCCATGTCAGTACTCAAGGTCAGGGGCCCCAATGACACTGTCAGCGCCGGGGAGAAAATACACTGTCTTTTCAGGCTGTGCGAAGCCCCTCAGAAAGCCATCTTCTGGATTCTTTTTCTCTCACACATTAAGCACCCATTCTCTTCCCAAATGAGAATTAAGTACTGACACTAGAGAAAGAGCAGAAAGTGAAGCCAAGTAGCAGCTGACAGTACCCAGCATATTTCATTGTTCATCTGAAAGCCGAGACTCTCCCAGTACACTTGTGGGGGAATAATCTACTTTTAAACAGACAGAGCCATAAATGTCAGCTAGAAGATACCTGGGAGAGGATCCAGTAAGATCCTGTATTTCAGGGTGAGGAGAGACCAGAAGTTAAGTGCTTATCAAGTTCAGAGATACAGCTGCAGATGGAACCTGCTATGAAAGACAGTCTCCTTAGTTCTCTAGCTTCCACATCTTTCGATGTCCTTACCATCGACCTTCATCCTCTTGCCTGGCGAGATGTTTCTGAAACTGCCTCCCTGGCTGTCCACATGATTCAGCCTCTTCACTCTTCCCTAAGCCCTAAATGGACCTGCCGTCAATCTCTGGACTGTTTCTCAGACGCATACTTGGTTTCAAGGTCCTTTATTGGTTTACTCTTATTCGGTGATTGTATCCCCTCTCTATGTCAATAAATGTTTCACTGACGGTAGCTAAAATAATTTTGTTTTACCTTTTTTATTCCCTCATGTTCTGACTCCATACTTTATATTAATTACAGGATTGGCCATAAAAGGGTACCCAGTGTATAAAGATGAAAGAGTCCATTGTTAGGTTCTTTTCATTTGTTTAAAATAACACCAAATAAACTGACCTCTCTAAGGTCAGCTATAATTTCATTAAAAAATCTAAGATGATAAGCCTAAAATATATTTAATGCTATTTTAAAATATATATTTTCTTGAGGTACACAAAAATTATATAGGCTATTATTTATTGATCATTTGATGTCAGATACTGAACTAGGTGCTTCACATATGTCATAAAGTATTATCAATAATACACCTGGAAAAGTATGATTATCTCTGTCTAGCATGTGGAAGAAAGGCTCAGAGAAGTTAAACAACTGTTCAAGGTTGCTTTTTCTAAATCAATAGCTTGTGCTCTTGTTATAATATCAAGTTGCCTCCATCCATTCATAAGGTAGTTTTAGCTTTAATTGTTATCTTAGATGTGAATACAACATAATGAATTAGCATTTTATGAGCCTTGAGCAAAGCAACTGTTATCTGTTGTTGTGTAACAAATTATCACAACACTTAGTTGCTTTAAAAAGCATTTTTAAAAAAATAGTTTCTGTGGGCCAATAATCTGGGCATGGCTTAACTGGATTCTCTGGCTCAAGGTTTCTCACAAGGCTGCAATCAGGGCTTCAGTTGGTCTGCAGTCATCTCAAGGCTGGACTGGAGAAGGAACTGCTTCCAAGTTCACTCATGTGGTTGTTGACAGACCTCAGTTTCTCACATGCTGGTGAACTGAGGTCCTTAGATCCTCACTAGGAGCTGCCTGTAGGGGGCTGAATAATCATCCCCAAAGATAGCAGGGCCTATTCTCTGGATCTGTGAATGTTATCTTATATAGTTTATTAGTCTGTTCTCATGCTGCTAATAAAGACATACCTGAGACTGGGTAATCTATAAAGGAAAGAGAGGTTTAATGGACTCACAGTTCCACATGTCAGGGGAGACCTCATAATCATGGTGAAAGGTGAAGGAGGAGCAAATGCACATCTTACATGGCAGGGGGCAAGAGAGCTTGTACAGGGGAACTGCCCTTTATAAAACCATCACATCTTGTGAGATTTATTCTCTGTCATGATAATAGCATGGGAAAAACCTGCCCCCATGATTCAACTACTTCCCACCGGGTCCCTCCTACTGGGTCCCTCCCATTACATGTGGGGTTATGGGAGCTACAATTCAAGATGAGATTTGGGTGGGGACACAGCCAAACCATATCATATGGTAAAGTTAAAAAACATTATTTAATTGTGGTCAAACACACATAAAATTTACCATATAGTAAAGTTTTCTTTTTGTTTTTTTTACCTATGAGATTAAGTTAAGGCTTTGGAGATGAGATTATTCTGGATTATCTGGGTGGTCCCTTTAATGTCATCAGAAGTGTTCTTAGAGAGGCAGAGGGAGTTTAGACACCAGAGAGGCATGCAATGCCACCACAGAGGCAGAGCCTGGAGTGATGTAGCCACAAGCCAAAGGATGCTGGTAGCCACCTAAAGCTGGAAGAGACAAGAATAGATTCTCCCTAGAGCTGCCAAGGGAAGCAAAGCCCTGCCAATGCCTTGATTTTGGGCCTAATGAAATTGATTTCTCACTTCTGGCCTCCAGAACTGAGAGAATAAATTTCTGTTGTTTTAAGGCACCAAATTTGTGGTAATTTGTGATAGCAGCTGCAGGGAATAATATACTACCCTTAGTCCCTTGCCACATGGGCTTCTTTATATGGGCATGTCACATCATGGCAGCTGGCTCATCCAAGTGAGCAAGCAAGAAGAGCAGAGTGAGAGAGTGAGTAAGGTGGAGGTCAGTTTTAGAACCTATTTTCTGATGCAACATCCTGTCACTTCTTCTGTATTCTGTACATCTAAAGCAAGTTGCTAGTTTCAGTGCACACTGCAGGGGAGGGGATTACTCAAGAGCATGCCCTTCCCTCTCCTCTGTGTTGGACTCCTGCTGCTATCCCTGGGCTAATATCCATGACATAGGTTTGCATATCTTGTACTGGCTTGTGGTTTTGTGTCCGATGGTTTCTTGAAGTGGGTTTTGCTGACCCACTAAATCCTAGTCACCCAAAAAGCTTGATAAAAATGCAGATATCCAGGCCTAACCCAATTCTAGTAAATCTACTAAATCTAGTGTGGGACCCAGAAACCTATATTTTAAATAAGTTTCCCAGGTGATTCCTATGTACAATAAAGATAAAAAATCTGACCTAAACGCTATTCCCTACTCAAGCAAAGTTCATCGCTAACTAGTATTTGTGAATGCTACATGTCTGCTCTCTGACAGTCACGTTTTAGCAGTTGCTTTTTGGGGACCGTTCCTTAATCCAATATTTCCTAATTCGTGGTAATTGTACAACTAGTGGGAGGCAAAATGGTTTCAGGTGGTACAAGTGTGACCATTGAATATTTTAATGGTGGTGTTATCTTCCGGGTAACTTTCTATTTATGGCAAGTCACATTGGTTTTACTGCTTGGTAATGCTATAGAGGTTCTCTAATAAATGTATTTTTGTAAAAAAGAAAAAGGAGTTGATTTGAAAAAATAAGCAAGCAATGGTATAGGTGGTACACAGACATGGCAAAAACAATGACAGACATAATCAACTGGTTGAAGTTTAAGAAACACTGTCCTAACCCAAAGGAAGACGCTCTGTGGTCTTCGGGCATCATGGTAGAAAGTGGAGGAGATATTTGGGGGCAGAAAGACCCTGCTCAGATTAGTGAGGTTATTGCCTGTGCCTCTGTGAGGGGAAGACCCTGCTGATCAGGATCAATCATGAAGCTGGTCAGACTGAGCGAATGAGCCATGTCTTTGGGTACATCTCTTGTGAATATAGAAAAGAAAGGGTGAGAGCAAAGTATAATTGCAAACTGGGGCAATCAGATTGTGCAGAGGCACAGACTTATTCAATATCAGGACTGGTTCTTGGCAAAAACGAAATGAAGGTGGAGCCCGGGGTTCCCCCTACTTCCACCAAGGCCCTCTCTTTGTTACTGGCATAGAGCCCTGCTGTTCTTCTCTTCTCCCTCCAGCTCTTTCCTGCTGCCTTCTCTCCCACCCTGACCCCTTCAGATTTAGCTCTCAGGGCTTTCATGTTTTTTGGAGCTGTAAATGGCCCATGTTATTCAAAGCATTGGTCTTCAAATTCTGTTGGACAGAGCATTCTACCACAAAAGTTAACTAATGGATATCTTTAACCCATTTTTCCTTTATTTTTAGTTTTCAGTTTTCCTAATGTTAAATTTTCTTTAAAAAGATATGGTAGTGAGTTTAGTTATAGATGATTACAATACCCTATAACCAATTTAATAAGAGATATTAAAATTTTTTGATGTTCTTGAAAATTTGATTCATCATACAATATACTAAATAAGTACTTTTTAAAAAATTTCCCTACCCATCTGAGCTCTTTGGACTGCACCGCCCAGTATAGTAGCCATTAACCTCAAGGCACTGCTGAGCACTTAAAGTGGGGCTAGTCTGAATAAGATGTGTTGTCAGCGTAAAATACACATTGAATTTAAAATCGTAGTACTAAAAAAGAGAATGTAAAATATATTATTAATACTTCCAAGTACTGATTGTATGTTGAAATAATAAAATCTTGGCTATATTGTGTTAAAATACATGATATAAATTAATTTCACCTGTTTCTTTTTACCTGTTTTAATGCATCTACCAGAAAATTAAAATTATATATGTGACCCACATTATATTTCTGTGAGCAGCAGGGCCTTAGAAAATACTGAGTTCGACTTGCAGTAATTGCTGAACTTCTATCAACTGGACACTAAGTGATTACAGGCTCTGAACCTCCCAACATGCTCCCAGTGCTAACAACACAAAATCATAACTCCTTGGTTCTTAACTTGGGTATTTAGGTCAATTCCCTCACCTCCTTAGTTAATATTAGTAGATTCTATTACAGGAAGATTGACTTGGTCAAGCCTTATTTTTACAAAATCGTATCTTATAATGAGACAACATAAAAAAATGCATAAAAAAGTATTGGGATCAACTACAAAGTCAAAGAAGGACATAGAAGCATCAGGATCTTGAGAAGATGTTTACAACAGTCTCGATTCTTTCGCTTATTTTTTCTGTAGTTTATTGATGAGCATCTTTTGATCTTTTTTAACTTGGCAAGTATTGCCATCTTTTCTGGTGGGATGTTTTCTCATAAAGCTACCTTCTGCTGCTACTATGCACTATACATTCAAAATTGTAACTATCATCCTTAGGATTGAGTTTCCAATCAATTAAAACCCACTTATGAGCATACGGAATCAGATCACATTGTGACTGACTTGCTTTTTGTTTACTAAAATTGAAATCAAAATAAATAACTTGGCATCTAGGGCTGTGTGTTTTCTTTTGACTATGCCATTAAATAGAATACCATTGGCTTCGGGGGCCTCTGTTATTCTGTCAGTGTTGTGCCTGCTCATATTCCTAATTTTACTGGACAGTGTAGATGAACACTGGGTGGAGGTGGATCCGCCTGTGTCCCCTTTCATTACTCTCCTCCTTTCCTTGGACCTTGGCTGGTCCTTGACATCATTCTTGCTCTCTCTGCTTTGCTTCCTCAATCCTCCGGCTGTTCCCACCCCCTGGTGTTCCAGTGTGGCAGTAGATTTGAGATATGACTGAGAGTTACTCCAAGGCATTATTCCAGCCCTGTCCTGTCCCAAGCTTGTGCCTAGTCCCAAGTTCCAGCCCTAGCTTAGCTCCTACCTGCAGGCTGTATTTGTCCTACTCTGTCAAAATTTCTTAAGTCATTTGACACCTGATGCTCCTTGTCAGCTACGTTCTAGCAGTCAACAAAACCAGTAAACATATAGCAAATGGATGCTTAAAATGTGGCATTATAATCTCTCCAATCTTTCATGAATTCTCCCAGATAATTAACTTCCTGGAATATTGAGCAAGACATATCATTTCTTATTTAACACACTCAAATATTGACAACACAGGACAAGTAATCTTGCTGCAAAATTGTGTTAAGATTTAATTAACAGAAAAAACAATAAACACATGTACCAGACACTATGAGTTACTGCCTACGAACACAGCATTTGAATATCTGAGTATCCTCCGTTGTGAAATCCATTCACTTCACTCACAGCCTTTGCCATTTAAATCCTTTTTCAGAGCAGACTGCGAAACCATGAGGTGCACCTGCTTCTGTATTTCGGTTTCCTATATGTTCCTTACATTAGAAACAATATACGGTCTTTTAAGTTCCTACAGTGACCATTCAACTTGGTTGCATTAAGCTGTGATGGCTTTGCTTTGTGATTTCTGGAAAGCCATAATAGCATTTGGCTGTCTAGCCAGGACTCTACCTGAGGCATGTGCCACAAGAAATCATCTTCAAAGTTGCCAGGGTGAAGGACTCTTGATGGTTTTTCACTGTGGCTGTCATCTTGCTTTTGTCTTCAAAGAATCCTCCAGGAGCTTCTACCCAATTAGCTTTTCATTGTCCTTCTATAGCATGCCCTTATTTGTCAATCAATACCAACATAATATCTAACATTCAGTTTCTGATAATAAAATTATTTCTGGCCAGGTGTGGTGGCTCACACCTGTCATCCCAGCACTTTGGGAGGCTGAGGTGGGTGGATCACCTGGGGTTAGGAGTTTGAGACCGGCCTGACCAACATGGTGAAACCCCATCTCTACTAAAAATACAAAATTAGCTGGATGTGGCGGCGCATGCCTATAATCCCAGCTACTTGGGAGGCTGAGGCAGGAGAATTGCTTGTACCCGGGGGCAGAGGTTACAGTAAGCTGAGATCGTGTCATTGCACTTAAGCCTGGGCAACAAGAATAAAACTCCATCTCAAATAAATAAATAAATAAATAAAATTATTTCTAGCTCAGATGCTTCACAATGATCACTATTACTCTCAAGTTTTTTGCTACTCGAATAAGTCTGAGAACCCCTTTGCTGAAGCTATATTTTCTTTTGAGACATTGTGGCCAAAGGATTTAAATTCTATTGATGAAACGTTAACATTGGCCAGCAGGAGAAATAATTTAGAATGGATGGTACGAGTCTTTCTCAAGCTCTTAAAATTCTACCATCTAGTTGTTTCCTTATTTGTTCCTTGCTCATTTATTCATTCAACAAATATTTATTTAGTTCTTACTGTTGGACAAGTTCTATTTGAGGAACTGGGAATGTAGCAGCCTAGAAAAGGATTCAGAGCATTAAAGGCAGCCTCAGCCTAGTACTGCTACAGTGGGGTGTGTTCGTGAGAGAGACAGACGGGGGGCGGGGCGGGGGGAGAGAGAGAGAGAGATTGCTCTGTTGACATTATAGCAAAATTTCCCAAATTTTTTGAAGATGTAATTAATAGTTTTCATAGTATACCAGTTAACGTCCTGGAAGTGTAGTCTGGGAAAACACCCGGTCAGTCACCAATGCTGGTTCTTTCTAAACTCTTCAGTATCTATCCCTTTTTACTCCCACTGCTAATAACCTAGTCCCAACACTTCCTGGCTCATACCTGGGCCATTGCAATAATTTTCCCACTGGTCTTCCAGCCTCAGTCTCTCTCCCACTGTGATCTATCCTTCATACTGTACTAATATTGGCAGCCTTTGGTTGAGCAATCTGCTTTAGCTGGAACCAAGCCTTGGAGAGATTAGCTGCCACTAACAAGGTCATCTAGGTAATAAGTGGAAGTGATGAGAATTCTATTATACTGGTGTTTTTCAGACTGGGATCTATAGAACCCTGAGGTCCAAGCACATTCCCAAGTACTCTGAGGATTTCTAAATTTTGTGTTTTTATTTAAATCATAGTCCATTAATGAAGAGCATATTCTAAACCACCTAAATGGCCTCTCATTGTTGAGAATTGGCATGCAGTTTCTGTGTGTGTGTTTGTGCTTATTGTAACATTGAGACAAAGTAATGTGACATTAGTTGGGATGGGCTTTTGAGAAAAAAGTAGATTGAGAATTTTTTCAGCAGTGATTTCAAGAATCTTGATCTAGAAGAAGACTTTTCCGTCTTTAGCTCTAAGGAAACGTTTTCATTACAATTGATGGGATTACCCTATTTCTTGGGGTAGGATGGGCATAGATGGGTGATAAAAGTCTTGGGAACAGGTAAAGGAGAATTGTTTTACTACATCAGGTAAGCAAGAAATAGGATATAATCCAACTGCCAACTGCAGTCAACCAACAAGTAGCACATTAGAGAAATTAGAAGTAACAGTGTGAAGCCAAGTCACTTTGCATAGCTAAATTTGTGAGGGCTAAAGGTGCATTAGATTATTGGGCTAAATTTCTATCTAGATTCTCCAGTTGACTACAGATGCTTTTCTGTGCATTGGAAAGAGTTGCCAGGTGGAGAGCCAATTAGTGCCTACGCTTGGGAATAAAACGGCTGTTAAAGATCCTGAGAGTTTTTAGGGGCAAGTTACGGGTGAGAACAGGAAGATAGAATGCAGGTCAGATAAACTCTTTTCTTTAGAAAATCTGCCATTGGTGGATCTCTCTGCAGCAGGGAGAAGTGAAGATTTCTCTAACCCTTTAGTCTTTCAGTGCCATGCAGTGATTTTCACATGTGGGTCAGAAGATGGGTTATATCAGAATTGTTTACAGTGCTGGTTAAAAATACAGTTTTCTGGAGCTGAAACAGAATCTCAGAATTTCCGGGAATGGGACTGGTCAGTTGCAGCGTTCCATAAAAATAAGCATGTAAAAATTTGAGATCTACTGATCTAGGGACTTTTTCTGCAAGGTAGGGTGCAAATTGCTGGAAGGACTCTAATTTTTTTTTTTTTTTTTTTAAAGACAGAGTCTTGTTCTTGTCACCCAGGCTGGAGTACAGTGGCAGGATCTCGGCTCACTGCAACCTCTGCCTCCCGGATTCAAGTGATTTTCCCGCCTCAGCCTCTGGAGTAGCTGGGATTACAGGTGCCTGCCACCACACCGGCTATTTTTTTTGTATTTTTAGTAGAGATGGGGTTTTGCCATGTTAGCTAGGCTGGTCTTGAACCCCTGATCTCAGGTGATCCGCCCCCCTCGGCCTCTCGAAGTGCTGGGATTACAGGCGTGAGCCACCACACCAGGCCAAAAAAATTTTTTTTTAAACCCTGCCTAACTCTGCCAGTAAAGGTGATTGCCTATTAGTGCGATAGTAAATTAGTAAAATTTACTAATGCATTGCATGGGCTAAAGTGTTCTTATACTCAACTGATCCTTCTTGGAAGTATAAATCTCCCTAGGAGAAATAATGTACGAAGTACCTACAAGTTAGAGTGAATGAGTTTCTTATGGATAGCAGAATGGAGTCAGGGCTCCTTGGTGGAGTCAGGGTTGAAGATATTGGAAGACTGCTCAAATTAAGAAAAAGATATTAAAAGGAAGGTTAGGGAAATGAATTTGAAACTTCTTGGAGTTGTTTAAGGTCCTTTGCTTATTATCTCCATCATCTTTTCCAAACCTGACCCTTATATGCCTGAAGTTAGGAAAACTTTTTTCTTCAACAGCCCTTTTTAGACGTGTTTGGAATTTTGCCTAAACATGGTCTGCCAAGCATGGCCTATGTTATTTTTAGTATCTCCTTTGCATATGTGCCCTGAGGAAGTGGGATCCTCTGTTCGTTCTTTCTTCTGATGAATATTTGATTGGCAACCTTAAAATTTTTCTTTGTGTTTAAATTATAAACTCACTGCAAGCACAAGGCACCTTTCACAGTCTTTTAAACTACATGTCAATATGTGTTCTTGTAGAGCTATAATTACCTATTATTTCGTAGCTTTCTGAATTAAATATTCATTAAACAAAAGCTGAAAATGGTATTAAATCTATATAGGATTTTTAATGTGCAAAAATTACTAATCAGTATATTAATACACCTTCATCAGGGTTCACTTAGGTAGCAAGGAAGGACCCTATACTTTTTAATAATGCTTTGTTTTTTAAAAGTCATTCACATTTACAGAACAATGCACATTTTCATAGAATTATGACTTATTATGTGACTAAGGGAGTTACTAAATGTAAATGAGAAACAATGTCACTGTACTGTCTTTGGAGAAAGGATAATTTTTAGATAAAAATAGAAGTTTTCCACTTTTGCCAGTAATCAGAGTTAGCATCACTAGTGGAAGGGATATCTATATTGGATAGATATGGGCAGAAGGGCTGTCCTCTGATTCTAGGAGGATGAAAGGTGCCTGTCTGAATTCACCAGTCCAGACCATCCCCATTCATCCCAAGGTATTCTGGGGTGAAGAGTTGAAGTTACTCACAAGCCAACATTTTTATCATCCATTCAGATGTACATATCCTAAGAAAAGAATATCTCTAATACAATCAGCCATTTCATTAAAATTTTTTAAATCCGGCTAATACATGAAACTTGAATTTTAAAAAGAATGCAGAAAGTCTTGTAAACGAAGCAAGTTGTCTTGCCTTACCCCATTTCCACTTGCCAGAGGCAACCATCTTTTTATTGTATTGTATTTTTTAAGTTTCAGGGTACATGTACCGAATGTGCAGGTTTGTTACATAAGTAAATGTGTGCCATGGTGGTTTGCTGCACCTATCAACCCATCACCTAGGTATTAAGCCCAGCATGCATTAGCAGAGACAACCATCTTTAAGTGGCAATGTTTTTAGGGTTTTGATAGTTACCTTTCTATTTCTAAACACTACACTTGTCCTGCTAATTTTTGACTAATTAGGATATTATCTGTTGATTCTCTCTTATCAAATATGAGTATTACACTATTCTCTTCCACTTCCCTTTCTAATTTTTAATACAATTATTGTTAGTTCTTCTGTTGACTTCCTTTGTTGAATCTTTAAAGAATATTATGAAATTTTCTTTTTTTGTTGTTGTTCCATCAAATTTGGATCTTGCCTCTTAATACCCATCATTTAATGAGGATTATTTTTAGCACACTTACTCTTCCTCTACTTTTTCTTCCTCCTTTTCAGCTCCATGAAGTTTCTGCTCTTGGATTTCATTGACATTACCTATATTGCTCAATGTTTATCATTATGCTAAACTTCTCTGTTTACTTGTGCTAGCCACACTGGGTCTCTGCTCTTTAGAATCTAACGGTTCATATTGATATGATTTGAATCATATTTATGTAATTAAATATCTTGTCTTCTTATGTACTCTGATGCTATCATGGGCTTTCTTCAGTGTACTCATTTTTTAGACCACATCCTTCATGGTTGCATATTGTTCTGTTGTCTTAGGAAGGCACTGAAGCTTGGCTTTGGTTTTTATGTTTAGCCAGAATATGCTGTTCAGCTTTGGTTCAGGTTTAGTCTTTGGAAGCCCAGACAGATTAATGCCTACTTCAGTATCCTTTCTGACATTTTGAATGTTGGTATGAGCAGCGATTGTATAATTATTTAGTTTACCATCACCAAGTATCAGTGTAGCAACTTCTGTAAAAAGAACATATCGTGCTACTTGGATTTGTTGTAGATATTGGAGTATCAGAATATTAGGCTATTCAAATACAGGTAAGTTTTATTCTAGATGTAACTTGGAATTAAAAACAATTCCTTTGTGTGTTTTATTCAGTTGAATGTCTTAGTCAAATGAAGTGCAAACATATATTTGTTATTGCAAAATTCTGCAATAATTATTAACATGATTGTGAAATTATTCATTATATATATAAAATCACTATGAACTTTTGGATAGTAAATAGGGAAAGAATGCAGATTAATAGGCATAATGAGAGAATACATTAGCTAGATTACTTTGGAAAAAACTGTATACTTTAGAACCGAAAATACTTGTAACATTAAATTAATTGTAATAAAAAGTAGAAAAATATAGAATAGATGACATAATTCTAATCCTTATAGAATTATTTGGTGTTCTAAAATGTACAACATTAAGCAAAGTAACTTTTAGGATCTACTTTTAGTTATCTAATTCCATTAAGGTTATGAGTTGTTCAAGAAAAGGTTCTATTTTTCCAAATTCTTCACATTTTATGCAAATGATTAAAGAGCAGAATGTCAATTTTACTCCCTTGAAATGTCACGAAGAGAAAAACTCCAAATCATAAAAAACAAAATTCATCATAATTTGTCTTCATTCAGACGTATTATTAGCCAATACTTAAATTACACTTATTATGTGCCAGGCACTGTTTTACATGTTCTTTCTATACCAACTCATTTAATTCTCCCAACATTCCCATGAGGTCTGGCTATTATTAGCTCACTCTACAGATGAAGAGCTAAGGTACAGAGAGGTTATTTGTTCAAGGTCACACAGCTGGTAAGGGGTAGTGCAGGATTTGAAGCCAGGTGGTCTGACTTGAGTCCGTAATCTTAACTGTGGTATTTCTTAAATGAGATATACCTAGAAAATGCTTAGATGGAGTTCCTGACTCGTGGTGAGCATCCATTAAAAGCTCTTATTGTCAGTTGCTGGAATGGGATGGGGAATGTTGGAATGAGAGAGGGAGGAACTGATAAGGTATTCATCTCTCACTGTCCCAACCTCTGGAGGGTGTACACGGCCCCAGGAGGTGAAGAAGCCCGCTGCAGCCAGGAGGGTCCATGATGACAAAAGCCTATACCAAACACCTCATGCCTGTCATGGCTACAGGGCCCTTTGAGGCCAGGGACCTGCTGTAATGCACAGGCTGTCGTGGCTGGCTTCCATCATGGGTTTTCCTTCTCACTTTGTAAGACTGTCCACAAAGATGGCTGCAACATTCTAGTTTCATGAACATCATGTGCATTACTTTCTAGCTTTGCTTGGGAGAACTGGTGGCACAGAAATTATAGTGGAGTGGCATCTTACCAGAGCGTGCAAATTGAAGCTGGGGGGCACTGCATAGACCTATCTCTACTCCTAGAGGAAAGAGGGTTAACCAGGGCTGCTTAGAGGATACTTGAAAACATTCTGCAGAGAAAAGCTTAGTAAATATCAAAGCAGTTTTCTTTAAAACATGGAAGTTTTGGAAACCTGAGGATTTTTTTTTGAGATTAGCCTCACATAAGCACAAATGAAATTCGTTCCCAAGAGCAATCAGTGCCAGTTTACTGCAATTAACTAAGAACTGCAAACTGCAAGCTGCTGAGAAGCCACTGAGTAGGAGTACTGGGCCCAGATGTTAAAGATCCAGAGGAAATTTAAGCAGTGCTAGTAGCAGTTGTGGAAGCTGAGATAGCTGCTTTGCTTGTGCCTAAGTGTTCATCATTTATTAACTATCTTCTCTATACTGCACCCTTTAAAATGTGTGCAAATGTTAGTTATTCATGAATTGTTTAACATTAACATTTTGTTACTTTAATGGGGTGATGCTTTATTTATTTAGGTCCAATTAATATATCTTTCTTTTGCCTGTAACTAGGGGAAGCCTGGCTGATTGAATCACATGCCATGACCTCAGACACCGCTGTGTGGCTGAGCCAACCAGAATTTCAGGCAGAATCTAGTAGGAAACACACCACTTCTTGAATACCAAAAATACCAGCCTTACAAACTCAGACTTACGAAATGGTGGCATGTTGAACCAAGTTTCATTTGTAAGTCCTTCTCTCCACTCCTAGGGTTCAGGGACTATCCAGCACCTCTTACAACTCCTCATAGGAAGTGGCTCTTGGATTTCTGCCCCATCACTCATCCTCATTCCTGTCCCCACGTCCCCCTCTTGTGTGTTCTTTCTCAGGATCCTGCCAGACGGCCAGCTGGCTTTGCTAATTTTGAAAGTGTGGGCCAGGTTCACATGCTCTTGTTGGTCTAAGAAGTGTACGCAGAAACATTAAGACACATCCAGTCTGGGTCCACAGGAAGCTGGCAGCAGTCCCGCAGGGAGTATTGTGAACATCTGCTATATTTTTGGGTCTGTTTTAGCAAGTAACTTCATGGCACACTTTTATAACGTTAAACAAAATTATTGGAGGGGGCACTGTTTTGGACTAAACTTGTGTACTAGGCTCTAACAGATCAGAAAAAACAATATGGAGTCCCTTGTGCCACATGCCATGTGGTAATCAAACTGAAACTTTAAGGAAGCCAATAGATCCCAAAACAGACCATTTTTTCCCCTCCTCAAAACAGGAGATTCTAGCATTAGAAGGAAGTCCCCTCAGTTCTAACCTTTACAAAAAGGTAACCTGAAGTAGCCTGATGTTAATCCATCAGCTTTTTTCTCTGTGGTTCGTTTTCCTTATTCCCACCTTATACGACTCACTGTTACGCTATTTCCCTGTGGGATTTGAGACCAGATACGTCCACTTACAACGGTGACAGAATGATATCAATGCCCAAAGCTTTGGTCAACCTCTCAAAATTGTTAAATTAAGTTTAGCCTAGGCTGGGCGTGCTGGCTCACGCCTGTAATCCCAGAATTTTGGGAGGACGAGGCAGGTGGATCACCTGAGGTCAGGAGTTTGAGACCAGCCTAACCAACATGGTGAAACCCCGTCTCTACTAAAAACAAAAAAATTAGCTGGGTGTGGTGGCGTGCCTGTAATCCCAGCTACTTAGGAGCCTGAGGCAGGAGAATCTCTTGAACCCAGGGTGCGGAGGTTGCAGTGAGCCGAGGTCACGCCACTGCACTCCAGCCCGGGTGACTGAGCGAGACTCCGTCTCAAAACAAAAAAAAGGTTTAGCCTGAATCCTTCTTCTTACATATTTTTAACTTTGGCCTAAAGGCTTTTCCGTGCATAGTTAACTGTAACCTAACTGGATGTGTAAAAAGGCTACAACCTACTCTTGTAAGAAGTAGCTGAGGCAGCCAATCACAGCAGCCAAGTTTTGGCCAATCACAGATGGCCAATTGCCCAACCCACGTTCAAATAAGAAAAAGACCCAGCTGTTTCTATACCTCACTGTGTCTTCCGTATGTTGTTTTCCTTTTTCTGTCTATGAATGTTATCTTTGTTAGGGTTCTCTAGAGGGACAGAACTAATAGGATATATATGTTATGTGTCTGTGTGTGTGTGTGTGTGTGTGTGTGTGTGTGTGTATATATATATATATATATATGAGTTTATTAAGTAGTATTAACTGACATGATCACAAGGTCCCACAATAGGCCATCTGCAGGCTGAGGAGCAAGGAGGCCAGCCCCAGTCCCAAAGCTGAAGAAATTGGAATCTGATATTCCAGGGCAGAAAGCATTCAGCATGGGAGAAAGATATAGACTGGGAGGCTCAGCCAGTCGAGCTTTTTCACTTTTTTCTGCCTGCTTTATATCTTGGCCATGCTGGCAGCTGATTCTATGGTGCCCACCCAGACTGAGGGTGGGTCTGCCTTTCCCAGTCCACTGACTCAAATGTTAATCTCCTTTACCCACACCCTCACCGACACACCCAGGATCAATACTTCACATCCTTCAATCATCAAGTCGACACTCAGTATTAACCATCACATTTTCCAACCATGTGGCAGTCCTGGAGCTGCTCTGAACCTATTCTGGTTTTGGGGGCTGCCCGATTTTCAAATTGTTCCTTGCTCAATTAAACTCTATTAACTTATTTAAAATTTTTCTTTTAATAATACTTTTAAAATTAGAGTCATCACTGATTCTAAGTAAAATACAGTTTAATCTGTAATTAAGGCATAAAAAGGAATAGCTTAGATACACTTAAAAAATTGCTTCCATGATGAATTGAGCTGCATTATTTTTGCAGTAGGCAGCCTCCAAGACTGCCCCAAAGGGCTGGGCTTCCTGGTTTTACACCCTTGTGCAATCTCCTCCTGTGTTGTTCCTGAGTTGGTCTGTGGAACCAACAGCATACAGCAGACGTAATGCGTCATTTTTCAGATTAGATTTTAATAATATTGCAGTTTCTGTCTTGAGCACTCTCTTCCATCTTTGCTAGTTTGTTCTCTCTCTTTTTCTGTTTCTCTCACTTAAATCACTGCTCTGGGAGAAGCTAGCTTCTGTGTCATAGAGAAACTCGGCAGCCTGCGGAGCCAGGCCCATGTGGTGAGGAGCTGAGGCCTCCCACCAACAGCCAGAGAGGAACCCAGGCAGCCAGCAACTTCATGAGTGAGCTTGGAAGCCGATTCTCCACCCCTAGTTGAGCCTTGAGATGACTGCAGCCCTCACTGACAGGTGGACTGTAATTTTGGGAGACTCTGAGCCAGACCCATTCTGCTAAGCCATTCCTGGATTCCTCAAAAATTGTGATGTGAAATAACAGTTTTTTGTTTTAAGATGCCAAGTTTGGGGGTATATAATTGGTTGAATAGTGTCCCCCCCAACCCAGAACATCAAAATGTGACCTTATTTGGAAATAGTGTCTTTGAAGACATAATTAGTTAAGATGAGGCCATACTAGAGTAGGCTGAGTTCTTAATCCAGTGACTGGTGTCCTTATAAACAGAGAGGACACACGGAGATGTAGGCAAGAAGGCCACACGATGGTAGAGGCGGAGTTGGGGGGGATATAGCTGCAAGTCAAGTAACCCCGAGGACAGTTGGGAGCCACCAGGCACTCGGAAAGAACCAAGAGGTGCATAGAAGGAGCCACCAGGCACAAGGAAAGAGCCAAGGAAAGATTCTTCTCCAGAGTCCTTGGGAGGGAGCATGATGGGCTGACACCTTGATTGAAGGCTTCTGGTCTCCAGAACTGAGAGAGAATAAATTTCTGCTGCTCTGAGTCACCCATTTTTTTTTTTTTTTTTTTTTGGCAATTTGCTATGGCAGCCCTGAGAAACTAATACAGAGCAATTTGTGAGGCAGTAATGGAAAACAATGCAATTAGGTGACCAAATTACTCTTTTGCAATATTCGTTGACTTCTCAATGACTACATATGTGGAAAAAACGCTTGTTTCTTCAAGACACTTTTTCTTTTTCCTCTTTTTTTTTGGCAATTTTGCAAAATTTCCCCAGAACTGTCTTCTTCATCAGGACAAGAGGGATCAGATATGCTAACATATAATACATCCCAAGTTGTGAAAAGCACACAGCTTCACACTAGAACCTGTGGTGCTACAGCTCTATGTCCTGAGACACAGCAATTCTGATATGTTTGATTTTTGCCGATCTCCATCATAGGAGGGGAGAGGAGTACCATAGTGCTTTTATAATTGTATGCACTATGATAGGGAGTGTACATTTTGACTAGACATTAATGGTACAAAATTATCTACTAGGAATTGTACGTATATGTGACTGGAAAAATTTTCCATAGAGTAGCCTCTGACTCTGTAGGCTTCAAACATCATTTTTCCTCTACTACCCACATGCTTCCAGTGCTGCTTGTTTTCATGTCATGATATAAACTCTGACCTTTCATCTTTGTGTTGTAAAGCTGAATGAGTCAGCACAGTGGGTGACAGCAATGTTCCTGGAAGCCATTCCTGCACCAGGATGGCTAGAAATGACTTCATGTACATAAAAGTGACCAATAGATATGTAGAAAAGCTCAAAGTCAATATCCCTGGCTCCACTCACCCTTAGCAGATACCTGAGATGCTCCTTCCTTGGGAAAGCAGCACTCTCTTTTCTTTGGTGTTATTGGCTCTAGGATGGTAGAATGGTGGCCACACTGCTGCCAGTGGCCATTTCTGTCACACTGTGAAGAAATGTTGCCGAAAACAAAGCATCCCCAAGAAAAGCAGAATTAAGATAAATATTCTGTGAAAGAGAAATTAATTTCTAATGACATCCCTAGATCATTGTGACTGACCAAATTCAGTTTTCCAGTGACATAAGCCAATACATTTCTGCTCTCCTGTTTTTGCTTAATTCAACTTGAATGGTCGGTCTGTTCTGTGTTTTTCACTGTGGCATCCCAATTTCTAGAACCTGGGACATGATAGGCACTAAACAAATGTTTATCAAGTGAATGAATAAATTGGGGGTTCTGTCATGTTAAAGCAAAGACCTTTATCAGACTAAAGAAGACTGAATTAGGGAGATTAAAATTATATATATATTGTGTGTGTATATATATATATATACACACACACACACATATGTATAATTATACACACACACCCACACACACACACGTATAATTATAATCAAGAATTGAAGTGCTGCAGACCAAGTGCTGGAGGAAGGCTATTGATGAGCACACATGGGTAAATAGAGAGGATGGGCATGCTGAGCATGTTATCAGCAAAGCCCTAGAGGAAGGACTGCACTGGGAATGCTCAGAACATGGACCTGCAGTGAACAGTGGTGGTACATTTCTGAAGGAGGTTAATGGGATGATACTGAGGAGGCAGAGTTGACCCATCTTTGAGAGCTTTGAATGATGAGTTGAAGAACTTGGAATTTATTTGCTAGCCAGCGGGGAATGAATGAATGCTTTTGAGCAGAGAAGTGAGATATTATCACTTCCATAGATGGTTTCATTTTAACAGAAAATCCAAAGCTTCTACTTAAAAGGCTATACTCTTACATAGTAGGCATTTGGGGGTCATAAAGCAGGGTTGGTGAAGATTTTTGCAAAAGAACTTTCAAATGACACCATGTAGTGCACTGCTCTCTAATGACTAGTCATTTTCTTAGGAGAATCTCCAATTAAATCCAATCATTTCTCAAAAACCTATTTGCAACTGTTGCTACTCAAAAAATAGAACTATGAAGGCCTGAGGGGAGGTAGAGGAAAGAAAAACAAAACAAACAAACAAGAATAAACTTTTTAAATCTTCAGGTCAATTTTATCTTTCGGAAAAATTCAAAATGATGAATAAAATATTTAAGATAAGTTTTCATCAATAAAAGTGAATGATCAGATGATTTAGAAGAGAAATATCTAAGCATTTCTGAAGAAGCAGAAATTCTGTGAATAGCTCAGAAATGAAGGCCAATTAGGCGAACTGGCTGGAGGTTAGTGTAAGTAAAACTGATTAGACTAGAAGAAATAGGGTAAGGACAAATTAGAGAGATTGGAGGAAAAATATGATAATTTCATAAGGAATCCAAGTTATAGTGTGTAACGTATTTTATCCTTAACTAACAAAAGTGACTATAAATGGTATAAACATACTGCATTTATTTTGGTTGCTCTGCAATAATGTGTTTTCTTTTCCTCTCTCCCCAGTCAATATAAATGAAAAATAGCTAGGTGTGGTGGCTCACGCCTATAATCATAGCACTTCGGGGGGCCACGGCAGCAGGATCACTTGAGCCCAGGAGCGTGAGAACAGGCTGGGTAACATAGTGAGACCTCATCTCTAAGGGAAGGCAGGGTGAAGCAGAGTGCAGTGGTACGCGCCTGTAGTCCCAGCTACTCAGGAGGCTGAGGTGGGACGATCGCTCGAACCTGGGAAGTCAAGATTGTGCTTGACTTGTCACTGGGTGACAGAGAGAGACCCTGTCTTGAAATAAAAAAGAAAAAGAAAAATAGTTTTCCTTTTGCTTTTGAAAATTTTCAAAAATTCAGGTTTCTACTCTCCAGGTATCCTATTTTTCCTGCATTTACATGAATTTTCTTCTTTTCTTGTGGTATGATTTGTAAAGGATACTTATGCACTTTTGGAAAGAGTCTAACTTTTTTTCTTCTGTCACTTAAAACTGCTTTTCTGGTTTTGATTTCTGTGATAGAGGAAGAATGAGCATGAGCGTTACCACTCCCTTCCCAGAAGGAGGGATACTCTGCTGTGCTGCTCCTGGCCTTTGTGGATAGGGAAGGCAGGGGACTAGGCCTAATAATGGGGAACGAGCTGTTGAGACAAGAAAGAAACTGGAGAAACGTGGGAAGATTTCAGTCACTTGCGGAACTAGTTGGGTGGGTAAGCACGCCTTTTAAAAGCAACTTTTAGAAGCTGTTTATTTGGGAAAAAGGTGACGTAACAACCTCTAAATCCCATTGACAGTTCCATTAAAATGCCCCATTTCCATCTGATGCTATTACAGTGAGATTTGTGAATGTGCATATGTTTGTCTAACTTGCCAATGTGTTGAGATTGGATTCAAGGTGAGAGGAGAGGCTCCTAAGATGACCCAGTTTTATTTGGGTTGCTTTTTTTTTTTTTTGTAAAGCACGCCATATCACAGTGATTAAAACTATACAAAGAAGAGGGTTAAGACAACAGCCAGAAAACAGTGCTCTCTAGTCCCTCTTACATTTTTCTCATATTGTTCTAAGGTTCTAGATTTCATGCTGCATAACATGTGATCATTAACCTGTCCTCTCAGCTGTCATGTGGAGTCTGCCAATTTTCTCTTTTCTAGTCAGCTTAGATGATGTCTCTGCAATACCGTGGTCCCCGTCATCCCCGTCATCCCGGAGATATCCACTTGAGGTGTCATTGCTGGCATCTGCCTGGCTGCTTCAGAAGTGCAATGCCAGATGGAGTTCTTGCCACCTCTGCCTTGTGGAGGTGTTTCTAATGCCTCTGAAAATACTTTGGTGCCGTCCACAGTTGATAACACCTTGGGCATTTCCCCTTCCAGATGCAGATGTTGGTTGTCCACTGCTCCAACTGCTGAACCAATTCTGTTTCTTTTTGGGTTCTGCTTTAGTTCTGTCTCTCTAGGACTCAGATGTAAATGTGTGGTTGTTAGGACCTGCTGGGACGCAGACCCTGGCTTGCCTCAAAATCCTCCTTCACACTGGCTTGTCTGAGACCCTTCCTAGATATTTAAACTCTCTCTTACCTTTGGACATGCTCTGTCCCAGGACAGAGGTGCTTTGGCCCCCCCATGTGAGGTCGTCACACCTTGGATCATGCTTAAACTTGTCTACATCTCAGCACAGACTTAGGTCCTCGAGGTAAGAGTCCAGCTACATGGACAACAGTTTTCATAGTTCCTTCATTTTTATTCTCTCCTTTGATGAAATATTAATGAGTATACTATTAGGATAATTGGGTTACTGTCTTATATTCAGTAAAAATTTCAGCTTGGAAAAAGAGATGAGCTTGTCTCTGTTATTTAAATACCCATTTATTTATTTCTTCATTCATTCAACACATTTAATTAGTAACTACTGTATGTCAAAGATGGTTCTGGGGATTGAGGACGTAGCAGTGACCAAGACAGATAAACTTCCTCTCCTCTTTGAGTTTACCTTCTTGTGAGGGAGGCAGACCATTAGCAAGTAAATTGACATTGTAATTTTAGAAAGTGTTAGGTTCCCTGAAGAAAACACAACAGGGGAGGGAACCAAGGGTGACAGTGGGCACAGGGTGGGGGCACTCTTTCAGATAGGGACATCCACTAGGGCAGGCCTTGCTGAGACTCTGAAACACCAGAATTAAAAAAAAAATTTATTTATTATACTTTAAGTTCTGGGATACATGTGCAGATTGTGCAGGTTTGCTACATAGGTATACATGTGCCATGGTGGTGGTTTGCTGCATCCATCGCCCCGTCATCTACATTGGATATTTCTCCTAATGCTCTCTCTCCCCAATCCCCATACCCTCTGCTATTCCTCCCCTAGCCCCCCACCTCCCAGGCCCCAGTGTGTGTTGTTCCCCTCCCTGTGTCAGGGTGTTCTCATTGTTCAACACTCACTTCTGAGTGAGAACATGTGGGAAACACCAGAATTTTAGTTCTTTTAATTGCAGGTAAGTCCTTTCCAGGGTTTCATTGATGAAATGAGCTAAAATGATGACATAATGAAACCATCTGCGTTCTGAGGTTCGATGTGTCATCTTATCTCAGCAATTTCAGGTGAAAATCACTGGCATAGAAAGGGACAGAAATACTCTGTTAGTTTCAGGAAGAAAAATGAGCCTGCCTCTTTTCCATAGGAAGGTGATTGATGTTTCCAGGGGCTTCTTCTTGCCCCCTCCTTCCTCCAACCTCAGCCTCAGTTTTCTCCTTCTGTTGAGGTTGAAGATGAGGATGGTTTTCACTTTCTTATAACAGGAGGTAGTGCGGCTTTCATTTAACTGCATACAATTATAATGCAGCAGGTTATTTGCATAAAAATGTACCAGGCATTTTCTCAAAGCTTATTTAGACTTCCTCAGTATTCTGCAAAGCTCTAGTTTTACAGGTGAGTGTCCAAGGTCACAGAGCCGGTAATAGTAATAAGAGTGGCACATGTTGACTGGTAACTATGTGCCAGGGATAGGGTAAAGTATTTTGCCACATATTCCTCCAAGTCTCCTGTGAGACAAGAATTAGTATGTTCCTTATACCTTGGAGGAAGTTGAGATTGGACAGATGAAAAAATTTAAAAAATTTGGCTAAGTCACACAGCACTAAGCCTGATTTTCTGCCTGATCCCAAAGTGCACTCACTTTCCACTAAACTGTGATTATTCTTAAGGTGAATCTAGGTGGTGGCATTTGTATTTGACCTTGGGTGATGATCTGAAGCGCAGAAAAGGGGCAGGGTCAGAATTCAAACTCATGTCCCCAGATTGCATCATAGCTAAGAGTTTGGTCTGTAAGAGGTATACAGATCATGATTTAAACCCAGGCTACAGACCTTACTAGCAGTGTGACTATGGGCAGTTTCGGTAGCCTTTCTGATTCATGATTTTCTGATCTGTAAATGGGTATAATAGATACTTGCCTCAAAGAGTCATTTGAAAGATTTAAAAATGTATACACTTGGCGTTCCATGTCTAGGGGTTCCAATATTTGCAGATTCAACCAATTATGGATGAAAAATATTCAGAAAAAAATAGAAAATAGCAATACAATAACAAAAATAATATAAATAAAATATAGTATAACAACTCTTTTCATTCCATTTACATTATATTAGGTGTTATAAGCAGTCTAGAAATGATTCAAAGTACAGGGGAGGATCTGTGTAGGTTATATGCAAATACAATGCCATTTTTTAAAAGGGAGCTGAGTATTCACGGATTTTGGTACTGTGGGAACCTATCCCCCTTGGATATCAAAGAACCTATCCTCCTTGGATATCAAGGATGACTATATTGTGTTTTTAGAGCAATTTTTGGTGTATACAAAGCTCTCAATACAGTCTAGCTATTATTATTCTGTTTCACTTGGCAGATCCTAATATTACTAGCCACCCTGCTGTTCCTTGCTGAGAAAACCACAATTCTGTATAGCTCTTGGGCAACCAAGACACCTGGCAGGCTTCGCCCCCTCCCCATTGCTGGCAGGTGTGATCTCAAGATGAGCAGCATCAATATTATCTGGGAACTTATTCTAAATGCAAAATTTCAGGCCCCACTTGAATAAAAAACTCTGAGGATAGAGCCCAGCAATCTGGGTGATGCTGGGTCACTTCTAGGTGACACTGATACAGGCTAAAGTTTGGAAACTGCTAATCTAAACCAATACTGATCATCTTATCCCCCTTTTCAATAACTGGATGACACATAGACACAGGACCCAATCTTGGCCTATGGGACCTGAGAATAAGTCAAGTGGGGAGAGGGGAGCCTTCTCAGGTTTTTTTGTGCCAATTTAAAGGGGTATGTGAGAATAACTGCCTTCTTTGCAGGATGCTATTTGTTGTGTATGTGACATCTGGACTACTTCCGTCACATTGAAACTGAGAGAAAGATGTTTCCTAAGAAAGACAGGGTATAAAGTTAGAAAATGCCCAGGTCTTTGTTGATGCTGCTGAGCTGCTGAATAAGCCAACCTCCAGACTTCCTCTTATATGTTATAATAAATATTATTGATGGGTAAGCCACTTTCAGTGGGTTTTCTTCTTTGTAGCTGAAAGCAAATTCACGGATGTTCCCATACAACAGTTGTCTCTTATGTAAATCAGTGCTCTTTGGAATGTATTATAGAAAGATTATGGCACATTGAAAATGTAGGCTTTAATCACACTAATTATTTATTTTCATTTTCTCTCTGTATTGATGGTGGAGGGGTAAAGCATCCATTTCTTTCTTCCTTTGGACTCTGAATGAGCCAAGAAAATGCCAAACATTTGGATGAAGAGATGCTCAGTTTTTCATATGGGTCCAAATGATCTGGATGGTTGGCTTCTGAAAATGAAACATCTGGAGCACAAAGCAATGTTTTTATTTCTCAGTTATATTCTGGTGTTATATGGAAACTATTATTAAAACCAGGAAGAAAAGATTTATATAAGAAGTAGGATCACTTGAGAGCATCACTAGCAAGCTGTCCTGCCCATACAGCAATTCATTCATTCAATTTTTCTTATTCTGAAGTATTGAATATCTACCATGTGCAAGACATTGTGTTATTGGGATGTAATTATGATTTCCTATATAAATATGACTTCACAGACTTAAAGACCATATGGTTTAATGGTGAGCAATTGTATAATAAAACAAGTGGACATGGTAGAGAGTGGTAAGGTGTTAGTGGGAGCTTGAAGAAGGGTGCTTTCATTCATTTAGTTATTGAACACATATTCATTGTGTGTTTAATGAACCAGATGCTATTTCAGGCTTTGGGGCTACAGTGATAAGCATGGCCAGCAATTGTTTCTACTTTCATGAACCTTACAGCTTAATGGAAAAGAAAGACATGCATGCGTAGATACACAAATAAATATATTTATAATGACAAATTCAGATAATTTTGTGAAAGAAAGAACAGTGTGCTATCAAAGAGAGTAACTGGGGTGATGTCATTTACTATGGGGGTCAAGAAAAAACTGTCTGAGGATGTGACATTTAAGCTGAAACCTATAGGGTAAAGTGGGAGTGAGTGAGATTAAGTGTGGGGGCCTGAGGGGGAGGAAAAGGTTAGAAAAGTCTTCTTATAGGAAGTGGCATTTGAGATGAGTCTCAAAAGTCCAATTGGCATGGTAGAAAATGTCTATATATGTGCACATGAAGGGACTGTGAGGAATACATCAAAATGCGAACAATTTTATCTCTGGTATCATGATAATGTGTACTTCCACTTTTCTTGTTTCTATTTTATTTACTGTATTTTCTGTGTACTCCTTTTGCAATAAAATAGTTACTTTACAAAGTAATCATAAAAGGGCTGGGTGCAGTGGCTCACACCTGTAATCCCAGAACTTTGGGAGGCCAAGGCGGGTGGATCACAAGGTCAGGAGTAGCCTGGCCAACATACTGAAACCCCATCTCTACTAAAAATACAAAAAATTAGCTAGGTGTGGTGGTGGGTGCCTATAATCCCAGCTACTCGGGAGGCTGAGGCGGGAGAATCGCTTGAACCCGGGAGGCAGAAGTTGCAGTGAGCTGAGTTTGCACCACTGCACTCCAGCCTGGGTGACAGTGAGAGCCTCTGTTTCAAACAGACAAACAAAAACAACAAAAAAGTAATCATAAAAGTAAAGAGAGCTAAATTGGTGTTTTTCAAACAGTCACTGATGGGGTCAGGGCTAGGGTGTATGTGTATCTGTGAGAGACATAGAATTTCAGGCAAAGTAAATGGCTTTGGCAATAGCTTGAGTATTTAAATAATTGCTAGTTACTAATAGCATCTCACAACTACAGCATGGCAGTTGGGATGGGAGAGAAGTGAAACAAGAAAGTGGTCCAGAGGTCAGATTAAGGCCCTTGTGTCATCAGGAAGGGCCTCAGGTTCATCCTGTGGTCAGTGGGGGTAAGGTGATTGGATTTGTGTTTTAGAGGCATCCCCCTGGTACCAGTGCAATCTATGGGACAACTGCAGTCATTAAAGAGAGGCAGGTGCAGTGGCTCACACCTATAATCCTAGCACTTTGGGAGGCTGAGGCAGGCAGATCACTTGAGGTCAGGAGTTCTAGACCAGTCTGGCCAACATGGTGAAACGCTGTCTCTACTAAAAATATAAAAATTAGTTGGGTGTGGTGGTATGTGCCTGTAATCCCAGCTACTTGGGAGGCTAAGGCAGGAGAATCGCTTGAATTTGGGAGCTGGAGGTTGCAGTGAGCTGAGATCATGCTGCTGCACGTCAGCCTGGGCAACAGAGCGAGATTCTGTCTCAAAGAAAAAGAGAAAATAAAATAAAGAGAGCAATGTTGTTAACAGCAGGGAAATGTTTCTTTTTAAAAACGATACGTATCTTCAAGTGAGTGACCCAAGATTTATTCTTAGTTGGTCACCGTGGCTCAGTTTGGGACAATGGCAACTTGCCAGTTCTTGTCTGTGTTGACTGCTGTGGCTGACTTGACTGAATAAAATATAAAATTCAAATGACTAATTTGACCAGTCTGATGCCAAACAACTGGGTGGGTGAAATTCTTTAGTTTCAGCCATATAATTCAGTGTGCTACAGCTCCAGTCTCCCCTTCACCTGGTTGTCACCGTGAGTCCCACGTGGATCTTAAGAGGAAGGCAGCACCTGTCCTTTTCCTACCTCAGAGGTCAGAATGGGGTCATGTCTGTAGAATGATCGAGTTCCTCAGACAAAATTACCACTGCAATGTAAACTGTCAATATTGTTTGCTCTGATACCAACTTTCTGTGCAGGTTTTAATTTTATCTGTTTATTTCAACCAAATCTGAGGTCTCCATGACTACAATAGAAGAACAGAAGGAATAGAATGCTTCTGTGTTAGAACATCCTAAATGGTATTGTTTATAATAAAATGTGGGTATTTTGAAGGATGCCCATATTTTTAAAAGGTGTAAATACTGTTCATATGGTGTTCCAAGCCAGAGACAGTTTTATGTTCTGTCCGTGGGTGCCATATGAGCACATTGGGAAGGATATATCAATAGGGACTCTAGAAACAGACTAAAAAGATAGCTGGATTTTATGGTCAAATTCTGATGGAACAAGATGCGTTTATTAGCCTCTAGGACAGGATCTGGGCTCTGTATGACAAACGTGCCCATGGATTGACATCCAAGTCATGGTATGAGTTTACATTCTGAATGCCTGAGAAGTTTTACTTTAGGAAAAACTCACATTTTCATGGGTCCTTCATGGATGTGTGCCTAACCTGTTTGGCAGGATTGGCACGTGGTGATAAGTCTAGCATCCTTTTCCAAGAGGCAATGAGTGTGTTTGAGGCGTTAGAGTTAGATTTGAATTCCAGCTCTTCCCCCTACTCTCCGCATGACTTAGATTTCCTCACTCATTAAATGGGAGTAACAAAGTTCACTTTGCAGGGTTATTGTAGGGGAGTAAATAAGATATTGATAAAGTTCCTGGCATTTAATAAGTTCTCAGAAATTGTTGCCCCTACTGTTGTTTTCATTCATACTCGAAACAGCAGAGAGCTATGCAAGAAACAGGTCAAGAATTTTGATTTCTAAATTCCTCAAATTAGAAGCTCTAGGATGGTGGAAACAAAGGAGGAAAAGAGAGATTAATAAGGTGGGACGATCAGGTTAGGGTTTCCTGGTGTTCAGAGAGGTGAGATCTCAGGCCCTGTGTAGCATTGGAAGATTTTTGGAACTTAGCCAGTATCTGGGGCCAACATATTCCTGGTTGTCAGTGCAGATGCCAAGGCCTTGAGCACCCAGTAGACAAGAATAGGTGATGCCAGGGTGCTGCCATATCACTTAGCTGAATGGTTCCACGGTTCAAGTCAGGAGTAATGCTGGCTGACCCCAGCCCACTGAGTATCTGTCTCAATATTTGTCACTGGTATGTGTTCCCAGCCACTCATCAGTCCTCCTTTCCTCCCTCCTGGGTCTTGTCCTCGTCAGGTGCTCTGCTTCCAGTCAGGTACCCAGCCTGTGTCCTATTTTGCTTCTCAGCTTAAAGGGAGCAAACGTTGCAGGTAAAGTGCTTGCTGTCAAGGTGGGACCTGTGTCATTTTGAAAAGGACTGTTGGAAATCAGAAGAATTGGCATTTTAATGGCGGAATGATAGACGATGGTTGGTATTTGGGGTCAGGAGGCTCTGTCTGGCACTTGTGATTGGGATACATCAGCTGCAGCGGCCACATTGTTTACTCGGAAGAACAATCCTTGCCAGAAATAGTATTTTCAAGTGTTCCTGAAAAGCGCAAATGATCAGGGGAGTGGTTCAGTACAGAGGTACTGGCTCATTACCTGTTCACTTCCAGCCTGATGCATTTTTGGCTGACAGTGACTTCATTTGCAAAGCAAGGTCCTATGTGATCCACTCCTTGGGTGTCACTCACCGGCCCAACTCGGGAATCCCATGCAAAGGGGTGTCCTCTGCCGACATGTCTGTGTTTCTTGCATTGGGACTCACGCCTGTGGATGCCTTAAAGATGCCTTTGGTTTCTTGATGCGTGTTGCCCTGCCCTGTTGTGTAGCTGCTGGGGAAAGGTTGCAGGGGGCGGGGACAAAATGTACTCCAAGAACGTGAAAAATGCTGCAATGAGAGGTTTCTTTTTGGAGACTTTGTTGAATTCCATAATAATGTGGACGTAGTATTACTACTACCTACATTTCGGGTCACTTTCTGTTTCTCAGGTACTGTGTTAAACACTTTTCACGGTGTTTGAATGCCTGTTGTTTTGCTTGTCCTGCTTCGCTCGTCCTCTCTGGTAATAGCACCTTGATTTTCCTTCTGGGGCCACCCATTGCATGTAATCTTTGGGGGCCTTTTGTTGTTTGCGTTCTCTTCTCCCCGTTGGTGGGGGAGGGATCTTTGCTGTAGGATTACAGGGATGGCTGAACGCACAGGACACCTGACCCTGGACAAATGGGGTTGCCAGCATTTTATTAGTCACTTATACTCACAGTCTGGGGGAGGAGGACACCACAGGCCACACAGAGCCACGGGGTTGTGCTGGGGAGTAGAGTGAACAAGCAGGGGCTGTGGGAGACAGACTTGGTAGTATCAAGAGGGTGGGGGTATCCCCTGCTCCCTTATGAAGATGTGATTGGGTCATTTGAGTAATTCCACAGGCCAGCAGGGAACTGAAACCCACTGTTCAGGGATAAGCAGGAATTGCACTTTGTTTGTTTGTTAAGGAGAGATGTTTGGCAAGGGGACCTTATTTGTAGGAGGAGAGGAAGAGGGAGGTTTGCAGTTAGGTCATTTGAGGCCTTCCTAATTTTCCCCAGATGTCAAGGCTCATATAGTATTTGTCAATAACTTTAGGTCTCATACCACACTTGTGAGTCAAAGTCCTGTGCCCTTTGCTGGTAAAGAGGGTGAGTATGTGGCCTATGCTAGACGAATCAGGCTCTCTCTGCTGGAAATATGAAACCTTAGTGAAACAAGGACGGAAAAATGATTGGAGTTGACTAATTCTGACAGGGCTGTCCCAAAGAAATTATTCACTCCTATAACCCAGAATCCAGAGTCGAATTCTGTTGCTTGCAGGCAAGAACTGTAACTGTTTCACATGTATTTCACATAATGACCCTAAGGGATAGGTAATTTTTATTATCCCCATTTTGTAGATGGAACTGATGAAAAGAGATGCTGAGATTGTTTGCATTCATGAAACAAGTAAGGGACGGTGGGGAGAGTTGAAAAATAAGATTAGATTGGCAGTAGTTTGCAACTCTGCACCTTTTTCTTAAAGACAGGGAATAGAAATAGTGTGTCAGAACTTCAAATGCCACATAGGCAGGGGAGTGCCAGTGAGATATGGTATCGTCTGGTGGCAATACTTGGTACACTCCTTGGCATGTGGTCATCCAGTCTTTGGCCTTATGGGGTCACTTACGTTTCACCAAGAGCTAAATAAACTCAGTCCCTGAGTTCTAAAGATGAGGTGTCACATTGATGTGGAGACCGTAACCAGAGAAAGGTTATTGTTTTCAACTGGCTCTGATGAGATTGAGCCAAGAGTATTCTGGTTTGAGTGGGAATGGAAAGGACGTGTGTGTGTGTGTGTGTGTGTGTGTGAGCGTGTGAGCATTTCATAGCTCAGATTCTTGAATCTTTTATGTCAATAAGCATGTACGCCTGGACTTTGGTGAGCAAAGACAGGAGGGCTAAAAAGAGTAAAACTGGTAAAAGTGGAAACTCTGAAGCCCAGTGTTTTCCCAGTAAGGACCCACAACACTGGAAAAGTGAGAAAAATGTGGACAGTGCTCTAAAGGGGATAAAACAAAAACAAAGCCCCTGCACGTACATGAAAGCGCATCTACGGATGTAGAAAAAAAGCCAGGAAAAGGAAGAAAGAACCACTATAACCAAGGAGAGAAACGGAGAGAAGGTGTGTGGGAAATGGGAAAAAGCTCTCTGGGGAGGCTGCTGTTCCACATGGAAGGGCGTTCCCATCTCGGAAGGTTGCCCAAGTGATCCTTTCCCTGTCCCTCACTTCCGCCAGCCCAGAGCTGCTCGGGGAGCAGTGCATCAGCCAGCAGATGTTAGGAGCAGCAGCGTCTCCTTGGACATTCAGCGGTCTCACCGCCTCATGGTTGTGCTCAAAGAGAAAATGGCTCCCTGCTGACACAACAGTTCCATGCATGGGGCATGAGCCTTGAGCTCTGATCCCCCGTGAGGCCCAAACTTACTTCGCAAACTTTGAAGTCTGCGGTTCTTGCCTGGGTCTGAGGGCCTCAGTGCAGAAAGACACAAGTGGCCTCTGTCTGGGAGCCAGGCTGGCAGCAGGAGAGATGGAGCCGTGCTAAGGCACATAGAGCTAAAATTATCCTGCCCTTATTTCTTCTGCTTAAAGACACGTTCTTTGAAAGTCATGGGTATTACGCTGTTAGTCCATAGATGGCTTCGAACCTTTTGTCTGAGCCATTATTTAATCTCAGGGGTGTGGGGAGCCCACGTGTGCCTCTGTAGAGAGGCTGCTTCTCAGCGCAGGGGCCTGCAGCAGCTGTGAACCAGGTCTGCCTCACCTTCATGGATCTCCTTCAAGGACACTGCAGGGCCCAGCCGGGTCTTCCTTTCCACGGCTTCCTGGGAGGCAGTATGGGGAAAATTCCCTTCCAGGTCACGCTGTGAAGGGATGAGGCTCCAGTAGAAGACACACAGAGGGAAGCAGACCTTTTCTGGCAGTTTCCTTGAGTGACTAGTACTTCTTCCCAAGGGGTGCTGCTGCTTAGCCTATTGATTAGGAGTTTGGGGTCAGACTGCCTTGGCTGAATTCCATCTGCACTACTGACAAACCGTGTGACTGTGTCCTGGTACTTAACCTTTCTAAGCTTTAGTTTTATCATCTATACAATGACAGACTTACTGTGTGGGGTTTTGTGATGACTGAAAGAAAATAATCTGCATAAAAAGCTTAGCACCTTGCTGGCATGTAGAAAATACCTAATGTTATTTTTTGATCGTGATGATGACTGCATAGTTGTCTTAGGTGCCTCTGCCCTTGGACTTTTCTTGGTCAAACCATAGAGATCATATAGCCCCAAGTTAGGGGGTTATTGGAATGATTCTTCTAGTGGTGGTGGTAGTGGAGGTGGGGGCAGGAAAGGAGCAGAATGGTTAGACAAATATTAAAATCAAATCTCGATGTCTTTGCCACACCCTCCCCTGCTTCATACTTGAATTTGGACTTCTAGGTTCAAAGCCAAACTCAACTAATCAACGTCCTTAGAAAGCTGGCTCAAACCACTGTTGGCTACAGCGTTCTTAGTGGGCAGAAGGCCATGTTCCTCAGCTGGACCAGCTCTGAGCACAGCGAAGTACAGAAGGTTGTTTTTGCCTCCCCTCTCCCGCCTCCTTCCATCACGCTACTATTACAGTAGTAGTGTCCTCTCAGGCACAATCATTTTTTTGTTCCTATCGATACCTAGTTGTTGTTGTTGTTGTTGTTTGAGATAGTTTGGCTCTCGTCACCCAGGCTGGAGGGCAGTGGTGCGATCTCGGGTCACTGCAACCTCTGCCTCCGGGGTTCAAGCGATTCTCCTGCCTCAGCCACCCGAGTATCTGAGATTACAGGCACCTGCCTCAGCCTCCCAAAATACCTAGTTTAAGAAAAGAATCTGAAATGAATTCATACTGAGATAAAAACGACTGACAGCCTAAACTGTTACCTCTTCAGGAGAATTTAGAGTTTGATATGAAATAACGTACTCCCACATTGATTTTAAGAGTTAGCCCATGGATGGTGAGGTGTGGTGGCTCACGCCTGTAATCCCAACACTTTGCGAGACTGAGGCAGGTGGATTATCTGAGATCAAGAGTTTAAGACCAGCCTGGCCAACATAGTGAAACCCCGTCTCTAATAAAAATACAAAAATTAGCCAGGTGTGGTGGTAGGCGCCTGTAGTCCCAGCTACTTGGGAGGCTGAGGCATGAGAATCACTTGAACCCAGGAGGTGGAAGTTGCAGTGAGCTGAGATCGTGGCACTCCACTCCAGGCTGGGCAACAAAAGTGAGACTCTGTCTCAAAAAAAAAAAAAAAAAAGAGTTAGTTCATGGATGAGGAAGGCATTCTGGGAGCATTAGGTCTTCTACCTAGGTAGTTAATTACCTGCTCTATCCTGGTCTTCAAAGCTCTTTTTAGCTCAGTTTTAGCAGGTGGCATGATCAACAGCACCAGTTGAACAACGATTGTTGTCCTGACGTATGAGACATATCTCCAGGCCAGGTGTGGTGGTGCACACCTATAATCCAAGCACTGTGGGAGGCCGAAGTGAGCAGACAGATCACTTGAGCCTAGGAGTCTGAGACCAGCCTGAGTAACATGGTGAAAACCCATCTCTACAAAAAATACAAGAATTAGCCAAGTGTGGTAGTGCACACCTGTAGTCCCAGCCACTCGGGAGGCTGAGGTGGGAGGATTGCTTGAGCCCAGGAGGCAGAGGTTGCAGGGAGCTGAGATCATGACCGTGCACTTCAGCCTGAGTGACACAGTGAGAACCTGTCTCAAAAAAAGAAAAAATTGTATCTCCAAAATGTTTCTCAGGAGTACTGGGGGACAGAATCTGGAACTGAGGAGAGAGCCTGTTGCTCTGATGTCCTCTGCCCCACACCACTTTCTCCTAAAACTCTTCATTTATAGAAGAAGCTGTTGAACAGGGCTGCTGCTAATTCCCTTGCTGAGTCAGGGGCATGAATGCCATTTCTGGGAATGTAAAATCCATGACAAGAATTGGAAGGAACTGGCAACTCTCGATACACAGTCTTGTCTAAAATGGAACTTCGCCCTGTACATTCCTTGTCTTTTTATTTCTGTTGCCATTTGATGTAGATGATGCAGATGTTTACTATTATCGTAGTGTTGATTCAATGAGTATTATGGGATCTTTCCTATAGCCTTCTCCTTCATGCTCATCCACATCAATGCTGCATGTTCTGGATAAAGTAGCTTTAAAAACAACCCAAAAAACTCTTGGGATTATTTTTATGCTTCAACTTGAGTGGACTAAGGGATGCTGAGATAGCTGGTAAAGCATTACTTCTGGGTGTGACTGTGGGGTGCTCTGGTGAGATTAGCAGGAATCTGTAGCCTGAATAAGGATTTCCCTTACTCATGTTGGTGGACAGCATCAACCCCATTGAGGGCCTCACTAGAATAAAAAGGCAAAGGAAGGATAAATTTGCTCTCTGCTTCTTAAACCTAGAACTCTGAATGTAAGCATTCAAGACAGAGCTGAGTCATCTGTCTTCTCCTGCTGTCAGGCATGGGTGCTCCTGGTTCTCAGGCCTTCACACTTGAACTGGGATTCATAGTATTGGCTCTTGATTTTCAGGTCTTTAGGTTTGGGCTGGAACTATGCCATGGGCTTTCCTGCAACTCTTGCTTCCAGACAGCAGAAGGTGGGATGTCTCAGCCTCCATAATCACATGAGCCAATCTCTCATAATAAATTTCTTTTTATATATCTATACGTACGGTGTTGCCTCTGTTTCTCTGGAGAATCCTAATACAACTGTGATACAGAGTAGGACTATACATAATGATATGTGATTTCACATAACAACATGTATCCTTATTATATATCAAAAACATTGATTGGCTTCTGAAAATGATTTCATAGGTCACAACCTGCAGTAGGAGGCCAGAACCCATGTTCACACCTGGCTTGCACATCTGTGCACAGATAGGCATGTGTGGTGCAAGTGCCTCTGCTGATGGTGCTGATAGTGACAATGTTGGGCCTGAGTAAGCCTGGCTGGTGGTGTCTTGTGTGAATTCTTCAGTCATCCCTAGCATAAGGCCACCTCCCTGCAATATATCAAGGACAACTTAGGTCCAACGTGGTCTTGCCAGGAGTGGGGGCAGTGAGGGTGGGTCTGCGATTCATACCCAGCGAGTGACACACACATAATTTGTATCACCAATTCCTCTTTCCACAGTGGAAATGGCAGGGAGGGAGAGGCTGGGGGAAAGATTAGTACTGTGGAACTACACTTTTGTCCCATTCTGCGTATGAGTCCAAGATGGACCCCCTTACCTGCTTTTCTCCAAGCTGGCACACTTTTCTTCCATGAGGACTGAATTTGGGAGGGCTTCTGGCCCTTAAAGGACAGTGTAATGCAGAGTCCAGGAATAGAGATAAACCAAAAGAAAGGCCCATGATGGGGCCTGCCCGAGAATGGTTTAACCGAGGACAGTGAGAAACACTGAGAATTTACTTCTTCAGTGATGAACTCCTCAACACCTGCAGATGGGCAGTTTCAAGGAGAAACCTCTCCAACCCAATGTCCTGAGCACGCTAGTACTAGGGAAGTGATTCTGTGGCTACTTTATGCAAACTGAGAAACTTATATTTTATGCAAGTGGAGAAACAGAAAATTGCAGTTATGGTTATTGGAGGAATCACTATTTGTCTGAATTCCATTTAATCAAAAGCTACCTGGGCTCTGTAGATATTTGGAATAAAAACAGTCCTATTTAGGCTTATAGTTAAAGCTATAGTGAAATCTCTATTGCATAAATGTAAAGTCCTTACATATTGTCTCTCTAAAAAGTCAAACTTCTTCAGGTCAGAAACAATCTTATTTCGACTTTATATTTTCTGCAAAAACAAGTGCCGTGCTGTACCATTTGTCAATGTTCAATAAATATTTGTTAAATGAATGATAAAATTTGTGGTTTAACTCCTACAAATTTTTATCTCAAATCAGCTTTTCTCAACACTCAGCCTACTGACTTCCCAGTCGATGTGTGTTGAGGGAATGCAAACAAAATGTAATTAGGAAGGCGAATCTACTTTGAAATGCACTTGTGTAAACAAATGTAGGCCAAAGGCAAATTTAAATGATTTTCAAAATTGTCTGTGGTTATTATCCATGACCCTGTGCTGGCCCAATTTTTACAGATAATCAGGTTATAGCTGATATTGGTTCTGGATTTTCACTTTGGAATAGAGGTAGAAGGTGAAAGGATGCTGTGAGCTTGGATTAGGACAAAATAAAGCCACAAACCCACTGAAGTTGTGGTGAATTGAAGACACAAAAACAAAAGGATATTATTTTTCTTAGCCGAGGTCTGTGTAGATGTACCTTTCAGCCACGCCTCCACAAACTCCAATTCTGTTTGCTGTCTCATCAGGTTAGTTCAGGGTTTGAGAGTGGTAGGTAGGCTTTGTGGGTCAGAGCAGTTTGTTGTTCAGATTAGTGTAATCTTCTCTTGAGATAACACAATTTCCCAGCTCCCAGGGAAGGTTCTGGTTTGCAGCTTTGCCAACACACAAGCATCTCTCTCAGAAATTTGGGTTGCAGGAGAAAATGCCCCTTTCCCTTCAGAAGTCATAGGCAGGGAATTTGTAGAGGGTAAGGTATCTTCGCAAAATTTAGATCAGGGCACTGGCTTGGAATTATTTACTCAGATAGGACTGTCGAGAACTCTATCTTGTCCAGCATTGAAAAGTGCATGGTACATAATAGGTATTCAAAAAAGATAACTTCTGGGTAAATAAATGAATGGGTGAGTGCTTGAATGAACTTACTGGAAACGATCCAAATGTTCCTTTTCTGCCCCTTTATCATTGCCTATACATTATAATGATCCACTGCGCCCTCCTTTAGAGGGGTGACTTACTGGCCATATATTTGCAGTTAGATGGACTGTGAATATACATACAGTAGGTGAACACCTATTTGGTCTAAATAAAGGCCAAAACTTTTTATCTCTTTCAAAATACTGAGTCATCTCTCAGTGATCTGTGTGTTTGACCTGGCCTGAAATTTCCATTGTTATTATCACTTAGCGGTTAGATAACAATGTAGAAGAATTGAATTTCTTTAGGAAATCATGCATACATGTAATATCTGATTAGGAAATCACTGATGATATAAATGTTTTACTTAAAATTGGATCTTTAGCTGTATTAGTTTATTATTTGGCCGACTGATCCCTTTGTCAACAAATGTATGACACAACAAGTTTTTTTTTTTAAATTATAATTTCAAGTTTTATTTTAGATTCAGGGGTACATGTGTAGATTTGTTACTTGGGTATATTGCATGATGCTGGGTTTTGGGGTATGACTGATCCTGTCACCCAGGTACTGAGCATAGTACCCAATAGTACTACGCCCTTGCCCCCCTCACTTCCTCCCTACTCTAGTCATCTTTTTGTTTGTTGCCATCTTTATGTCTGTGAGTACCCAATGTTTAGCTGCCACTTACAAGTGAGAACATGTGGTATGTGGTTTTCTGTTCCTGTGTTAATTTGCTTAGAATAATGGCCTCCTGCTGCATCCTTGTTGCTGCAAAGGACATGATTTTGTTATTTTTATGGCTACATAGTATTCCATGGTGTATATGTACCACATTTTCTTTATCCAACCCAACATTGATTGGCACCTGGGTTGATTCCATATCTTTGCTACTGTGAATAGCACAATGTCTTTGTAGAAGAATCACTTATTTTCCTTTAGGTATATACCCATGTTATAGTGAACCCGTAGTTTCTCTTCAAAGAATCAGTATGTCAGTATGTTCAGCTCTCTTATTCTGCAATTCTCTATTTTAAAGTTTAACTTCCTTGTAATTCTAGTAAACAACCTTCTCTACCAGTTCTAATCAGTAGTTCACATCTGCTCCACCCTCCCCCCTCCATCCTGAATCATCCTGGTCACCTGATCACCCCTGGCTGCCTACTCTGACATGCCTGTAACCATCCTTCCCACCAAAACACCCACCCTGCCACTCCAGCTTGGACCCCTGCTCCTTTTAAAATAGCCAATCAGGATTAGTCTAGCTTGTGCGGTCTAACCCTAGACAATAGGAGATGACACAGCAGCAGGGACGACCCCCCCGGTCAGGCATAAGTATCCCTTCCCACCTTGTCCAAGAGTGTGGCAGCCATTGTTGCTCTGTCCGTGCGCACCACACCCTTTGATAGAAGTAAACTGCCTTCCTGAGAGGACATATCTTCGAGTGCTATTTCTTTTGAGGCATTGAAATTTTACTTACAGCACCCAGTAATGGGATTGCTAGGTCAGATGGCAGATGTGTTTTAAGTTCTTTGAGAAATCTCCAAACTGCTTTCCATAGTGGCTGAACTCCTTTACATTCCCACTAATAGTGTAAGTGTTACTTTTTCTCTGCAGCCTCACCAGCATCTGTTGTTTTTTTAACTTTTTAATAGCAGCTATTCTGACTGGTGTGAGATGCTATTTCATTTGGTTTTGATGTACATGTCTCTGATGATTAGTGATGGGAGCATTTTTTCATATAAAATGAATAGTGTAAAAGTAGAGAACCCCAGCAGTGAAGGGAAATCCAAGGGTAGATGGCAGCTCCAGAATTTCAGCTCAAAATTGACTGCATCACTAAGGAGGATTCCTTTGCCTCTGCCTACTTAGATGGGGGTCTGACTTCCTTTGTGAAGAGCATTCAGTTTTCCAGGCTGCTGGATACGGGGCTGCATCTAAAGAGTAACCTTGAGACCAACTCTATAATCTTAGCTTCTCCCAGTAGTGCTTACCTCAGATGTAAGTGCTGTAAGAACCTCCTTTATGGGACTCCTTAAGAGACAAAAAGTTGCATTTAAGGGACAAAAAGTTACATTTGTCTCAAAGGAAAGCTGGACATGGATATAACTCAAGGGAGCTGATAACTCTGCTCTGCCTTTTCCTCTGAGTCATCTCTCAGTGATCTGTGCCTTTGACCTGGCCTGAAATTCCCATTGTTATTATCACTTATGGGTTTGATAACAATATTGAAAAATTGAATTTCTTTAGGAAGTCATGGATAAATGTAATATCTGCTTAGGAAGTCACAGAAGTCACAGAAACCTTGCTGCCTGATGAGGTTTCCTAAAATGCTGCTTTATGATGTCACAATTCTGCTCAAAGACATTAAATGGTTGCTTATTGTCTGTCAACTCAAAACCCCACTATTCCACCCCATACCATTAATTTCACTTATTTGCCTCATTTGGGACAGAGCTACACGTAGGTGAGGAAGAGGGCCTAAATGTCACATTTGACACGTTTAACACCTTCTCAAGAAAACATGACAAACACATTTTGAGTAAATTTATATGATGAATTTGTTACAATGATTCATCATATATGTAGCTCATTCATTACAACTGGGAAGTTTAGAATATTGGACTGGGATTTGGAAAACTTGCACTTGAATCCCAGTTCTGCTATGGTACATATGATAAATCCTTAAATAATTACTTTTTGCTGGTGTCTCAATTGTAGTCTACCGGATTATCATGATGGTCAAATTAGATGATGTGAGAGTGTTTTTGAATCCAAAGCTTCAAATTCAAAGCACTTTGAAATATGAAATTTCATGAGTTAACAAAAATTAGACATTGTATTAATTTTTAAGTGCTGTTTGGTTTTGTGTGCTTAGTAGAACGAGAACTCTAACAAAAAGCAGTCGGTCTTCCTAAGACACTCATGACGTCCCCCAATTCTGCCATCTCCTGAAAGTGATGGGAATTTGGAGACGGAAGATGCACCCTGTGTCTTCTGCAGCCAGAGGCTGAACCTGGGGTGTCTCTTGGAATACCACCCTGCCCTGGCACCTCCTTTCTCTTGAAAGAGAACCCAGAAAGAGCAAGGCTCATGGTGACATTTTGGGGGAGGAATGCTGAGGTGTCAGATTGGTGCGCTTATTGAAACATGCAGGGACGAAGTAACACACTGTAGACTGGTGTGTGTGTCAGGGGGAATGTTTTGGGGGTCATGTTGGGGTGAGTGGTTACACCTGCTTCCTTCCATTTTCTAGGGCAAATGGTTTCAGCTGCTGCCCAGCAACAGCATTTTCATAAAAGCCTTTGAGAGTAGCTTTGAAAATGTGTCAGCCAATAACGGAGCAGGACCCAGCCTAACCGCCGAGGGATCTCCCTCCCCTTCGCGGGAGCCTGAGAATTGGGAAGGAGCAGATGGAGGCAATCCTCCCCTTGGTGGGGCTCTGGGGCCATCGTTATGCACTTGGACTCAGAACCTGAGACCCAGGCAGGCTCTTCACGGGCTTCGCCCTGGGTCCAGAGCTCGGGAAGGAGTCGTGGGAACCCCTCTGCAGTCTCCTGTGGGGTGCGAGGTGTCAGATCTTATCCAGGGCAGGCACCCTGCGAGGGTGCGCCTTCCTGTTAAATTTGCTGTGAGCTCCTGTGTCATTAATCAAGCAGCTGAACCGAGCTGGCACTGCTGGAGCGCGACATGCATTATAGTCCCTGAGGGAGCTCTTTCTGCAGATCCCAGAACTTTTGGCTACAGGAATAGAGATATCCGTCCTGCCGGGAAGGCCCCAGGCCTGCAGCATATTACAGGCCACTCAGGAGGTTTCCCTGCATCCCTCTCCGGGATTTGAAAACCCCACTGCAATCCCCAGGGTTCTGTGAATCCCCTCGGATTCTTAAGGTCCCTGCAGCTACAGAGGAGGCTTTGGGGAGCCACAGTACAGGGAGAAGAGCCTCCGACAGGGATCTGTGTGGAAGTTTCTGAGGATACAGCCATACAGCTGGAGTCTAGCCTGTTTTGCAAAATGTTTTTTACTTTCTCTGTGGCATTTTTTACTTTCCCTCTAGCCTGTTTTGCAAAATGTTTTTTATAATCCCTGGGGGCTGAGAGTTAGGAAAGGCCTTGAGCCTGATTTCCTTGGCCCCCTGCCAGTGAGGCCTGGGCCCTGGGAACCAATCTTTGCTCCCAGGAAGCTGGGAGGAGCTGCCTGTCTACAGATACCACCTCCTCCTCTCTACACTCCATCCGCTTCCACATACACCCTGAAAGCTCCTTCTTTGATTTCTAAATATCAAGCCAGGCGAGAAACACCCATTCAGCCTTGACTCCCTTTCAATGTCTTCAATTCCAAATGGAATAAATAAAATGAATGAAGGCCTGCCTCTGTGGTGATGTGAAAACCTCTCTGGTCCAGGGATGGAGGCGTGCGTGCGGGGTGATGAAAGTATAGCAGCGGGAGAGGCGGCTTTTAATAAGAAACGATGAATCAAAATGCGCAAGTCATAACTTCCTCTATGCAGTCACCTATCTTCTGCCTTAACCTTTACAGAATCATAAAAACAGTCTAATTTCTTCCAAATAAATAGTTTTATGTCTCTCTAGGCTCTACTTTTCAGACATACAATAAGTCTCTGAGCACTTACACAGGCATGCTGAATATATGTAACTCCACATTCATTACAGAGATGTGTGTGCACACAGTTACACACACGTTGCTCTAATTCCCCTGGGTCTAATTTATGCAGTGAATTCTGTGCTTACGAAGTAAGAATTATTTCAAGGTTAAACAAAATGATGATAAGCGCCTGACTCTAGCTGGGGCGACTCTGCCCTTTTCTTAGGACTGGTGGAATTTTGAACACCAAAAAAGGAGTATGCTTAATAGCAAATTCGGTCTCATCATAACATTTCTGATTTTTTTTCACTCATAAAAAAGCAAACATCTTGGGGAAAAGGCTATGTGGCTTTAATCTTAGAGGGGAAATAAGCATCAGGGAGGGACTTAAGGTTGCTTCTAGGACTTTAAGGAATTAGATTTGGCTTTCCAGAGAAAGGAGATTCTTCTTCTCTCAGGGAATTTCAAGTAGAAGGCAATAATAATAAATTAATTCATGTGTCTCTGTGGTAGATATTATTGTAAGTGTACAAATATCAGCCAGGCGCATTGGTTCACGCCTATAATCCCAGCACTTTGAGAAGCTGAGGCAGGTGGATCACTGAGGTCAGGAGCCATCCTGGCTAACATGGTGAAACCCCGTCTCTGCTAAAAATACAAAAATTAGCTGGGTGTGGTGGCGACACGTGTAGTCTGAGCTACTCAGGAGGCTGAGGCAGGAGAATCCCTTGAACCAGGGAGTCAGAGGTTGCAGTGAGCCAAGATCACACCACTGCACTCCAGCCTTAAGACAGAGCAAGCTTCTGTCTAAAAAAAAAAAAAATCTACTGATTTTTGACCCCTGTTTTACAGATGCAGAAACTGAGGCACAGCAGGGTTGTTACTTGCCTAAAGTCACCCCACTTTAAAATGGTAGAGCTGGAATTTAAACCAAGGCAATCTGGCTCTAGAGCCTGCCTGCTTAACTACTATAATGGACGCAATAAAAGAAACCAACCAAATGAAACAAGTCAAGCAATGACCAGATGATGCCAGCTCCTTACAGAAACTCCACCATCCAGTTTGTGAATTTTACATGGCTTTGGCTTCTTTCTTCTCCTAGTGGCCAGCAGCCCTTGTGCCAGCGGGTAGCAGGGGAAGGAGAGAAACAGGGGAGTTCACATCTGTTCCCTTTCAATAATCATCCTTCTAGAAAAAGTCAAGGGAGGACAATGATCACCTGTTTGTGTCGTCCTGCCTGGTATTGCTAGTATTCCCTCTAAGTCCCTGAATTGGAGACGTCAACGCATTGAATCTTTTGGAAGCCCTGCCAGTTGTCATGGCCTTACTTTTCTCCTGCTTCAGTTTAAATCATTCTAGTAAGCACTCAGTTGGCATTTGCAATGAAGAGTGGTGGCCCACCACAGTTACAAGATTCTATCGATTGAAAGATGAATTATGTTTTTAATTCAGCTTTATTTTTTCAGGAGGATTATCTGGGGTGAGGGATAGTCACCAACCTTACCACATTATAGATACACACTGATTATAAGACATCTCAGCTTTAGAAATGTGAAAATGTGAAAAAAAGTGTTTTAGAATTGAGAAAATATAGTATTTTATTTCTATCTTTCAATAAGGATTCAGCCTTGTTACAGTAGCATCTTGTAAGGGTTCTTCTTATGTGGTCTACCCTCTCTGGGTATCAGAATTTTGATTACAGTTGTCAGCCGGAGTTCAGCCTGGTTCAGGTATCTATTTTTAACAATAGCTGAAGGGGTTCTTTTTTTCAAGACAAGAGAAAGATTACTTAAGAATAAGGGAACTAATTCATGGATGGGGTCTGAGTTTCCTTCTTGTAAGTAAGGGGCTGGCTTCAGGGGGTGCCCCCAAAGGGGTGAAAATTGAGTGGGGATTCTCACCTGAGGTAGCAGGTTTGGAACAGTCAGAGACATGAGCCAGGTCTGGTATCAACAGGAAGAGTCAGGAGTTTCAAACTCTAGAAATAAATTCAGGTACCAAGATTGTGGTATATTCAGCATAAAAATGGCCCCAATTCTCTACCTCTCCCTATATCCATGTCTGTATAACATGACTCTGCAGCTTTTCTCATCTCAAGATGTGGAGTTTCTCTACCTCTTGAGTCTGGGCTGGCTTTATGGCTTGGGTGGGCCAGTAAAACGTGGCAGAGTGAGTGAGTTTGCACTGGATCCAAACCCGGGCTTGAACATGTCTTTGCACTTCTACTGTTTCTCTTGGGACTCCTACTTCTGCCATAAAAATGGAAAAGCTTGCTTAGCCAGACAGATGAAGAGAATTTTAGATTTTTTTTTAATTCTGTGGAAAACATCATTAGTAGTTGGATAAGTATAGTATTGAATTTGTAAATAGCTTTTAGCAGTATGGCTATTTTAACAACATTGATTCTTCCTATCCATGAGCATGGAATGTTTTCCTATTTGTTTGTGTCGTCTATGATTTCTTTCAGCAGTGTTTTGTAATTCCCACTGTAGCGTTCTTTCACCTCCCTGGTAGTTATATTCCTTCGTGGCTATTGTGAATGGAATTGCATTATTGATTTGGCTCTCAGCTTGGACATTATTGGTGTATAGAAATGCTACTAATTGCCAGGCTTGGTGGCTCACACCTGTAATCCCAGCACTCTGGGAGGCCAAGGTGGGTGGATTGCAAGGTCAGGAGTTTGAGACTAGCCTGACCCACATGATGAAACCCCATCTCTACTAAAAATACAAAATTTAGCCGGGCATGGTGGCACATACCTGTAATCCCAAGCTACTCAGGAGGCAGAGGCAGGAGAACTGCTTGAACCTGGGAGGTGGAGATTGCAGCGAGCCGAGCTTGCACCACTGCACTCCAGCCTGGGTGATGGAGTGAGACTCCATCTCAAAAAAAAAGTGCTACAAATTTTCATACATTGGCTTTGTATCCTGAAACTTTGCTGAAGTCGTTTATTAGATTTAGGAGCCTTTGGGCAGAGACTGAGGTTTTCTAGGTATAGTATCATATCGTCTGTGAAGAGAGAGAGTTTGATTTCCTTTATTCCTATTTGGATACCTTTTATTTCTTTCTCTTGCCTGATTGCTCTGGCTAGGACTTCCAGTACTATGATGGATAGGAGTGGTGAGAGTGGCATTGTTGTTTTGTTCTGGCTTTCAAGGGGAATGCTTCCAGCTTTTGCCCATTCAGTATGATGTTGATTGTGGGTTTGTCATAGATGGCTTTAATTATTTTGAGGTATGCACTTTTGATGCCTGGTTTGTTGAACAATTCTTTTTTTTTTTTTAACATGAGGGGATGTTGAATTTTATTGAAAGCCTTTCCTGCATCTATTGAGATAATCATGTGGTTTTCAATTTTAGTTTTCTTTATGTGGTGGTTCACAGTTATTGACTTGCATATGTTACACCAACCTTGAATCCAAAGAATAAAGCCTGCTCAATCATTGTGGAGTAGCTTTTTGACATGCTGCTGGATTCAGTTTCTCACAAGTAAATGTTCTAATACAGACCAGATGTCGTTCAGTTGCCTTTGTCAGTTTTGCTCTTTGATACTGTTGGGAGGGGTAAATTAAAAATAGTTGGTGTTCAAGGAAGAGAGCTAAAATTTGGGCTACTCCATGATGTATCAATGAGCTTTTGCTGTGTAACAAAACATTCTAAAACTTAGTGGTTTAAAATAACAACCATTTCTTAGGCCATAACTTTGTGAGTCAGTTGGGGTATTCTAGTTTGGAGCTGGTTTAGCTAATCTTGGCTGGGCCCACTCTTATATCAACAGTCATTTGGTGGATTAACTGGTGGCTAGATTATCCAATATGATCTCACTCACATGTCTGACAGCAGACTGGCTGTGGGTTGATACAATAGAGGGGACTGGTCAAATGTTTTCATTCATGCTGTAAGTTAGTGCAGGGTTCTTCATGAGGAAGCTGCCGTATTCCAAGAGTAGCAAGAACAAGCAAGCCCCAATTTGTGCTTTTCAGATCTACTTGCATCCTGTTTGCTATTGTCCTGTAGGCCAAAGCAAGCTACGTAGCTAAACCTAGAGTCAGGGTGGGAGAGAGTGCCATGGCGTGGATAGAGAGGGCGTGAATAGAGAGCTGTGAACAAATGAAGGGCCACCACTTCAACCATCTACCACAGCTGTTGATAATACACTAGTAATGGTTTTATCAAATCACAAGACATCTTTTATCCAAACTGCTTAACAATTTATTTCAGATGAGACCAGAAGTGTAAATGAAGCACAGAATTGTAGAATTGTAGGGTTGGAAACAAATATATAGATGACCTCGTCTAGTCCTGTCATTTAACAGAAACGGAAATGGGGACCCAAAGAATTTAAATGACTCACCCAAAGGGACAGAGCTAGGTACTGACAAATATTTTAAACACCCATGCCTATATGCTAAGAATTTAATAACCTAGGGTGAGAGGTAAAACTCCATTTCATCACTGATATTTGAAAACCTGGGATAAGGTGAGGATAGCAGAGTGAAACAAGACAGATTTAGTCCCTGCCTTCATGGAACTTATGGTCTAGCCAGGTGACACAGACGAGAAAACGGGTAATTAAAAAGTAGTGTGCCATTGTTGTACCAGAGAAGACAGGATGTCATGAGATGTTGGGGGGCATGAATTATGAAGGGGCAGAGGGGATATCCATTTGCTGTCAAGGCTTTTTGCACACAAACTTATTAATTCTCTTTACAACCCTATGAGACAGGTATGATGAGTATCCCTCTTTTCTAGGAAAAGACCTTGTGACATAGAGAGGCTAAGTGACTTGCTCAAGATCACAGAACTGGTAAGTGGCTGAGCTGGGATTCGTCCTCAGAGTCCCTCTCTGACCCCAGAGCCCACATTCTTCATCATTCCTATCTTCTGCCTACGGAAATGGAATAAGAAGAATGAATGGAGTTCAAGGATTATTCAGACAGGATGACCAGGCCGAAAACAGGATCCCTAGACAGATATTTTAAATTCTATTCCCTAGAAGTGACCTTAAGATATCCTTAAGATTTAAACTCTGTGAGGGATGAGTGTCAGTGTGTGTGTGTGTGCACATGCTCACATGCTGGCCTGTGCCCATCTGTGCCCAAGTCTAGGGAGAGTTGAACTTTCATGGCTCTATATATAAATTGTTCCATATGGTGGAGTTCAGCAGCTTCCTTTGTTCCTTTGACCATTAACTATATCCATATCTATATCCATCCATCCATCCCATTTTCAGTCCACCTGGAATCTGCTGACTCCTTCCTACCCTCAGACTGGGTGATTTTGATGGTGTTTCTGCTGTCTATTTACTTTCTTCCTGTTAGTGGGCTCTGCATTCTCATCACCAGAGGCTCTCTTCTCTTGCCAGGGGAGGGGGCCCCTCTCTACTTTTCTCCTCCTATACCTTAGGCTTTAGTGGTGTTCCCTGTGACAGATAATACTGTATGGGAGAGCAAAGAAAGACTTCCTCAACAGTAGCTGATCAATCAGCGAGATAAAGCTATTTTGCTGGAAGTAAGATACGCCAGGGAAGGAAAGGGATCCTAATAAATTATTTAAGACTGAGCTCAGACATTCACTTGCAGGGTGTATGTGCGTGCGTGTGCGTGTGGGCGTGCGTGTGCGAGCGAGTGTGAGAGAGAGAGAGAGAGAGACAGAGACAGAGAGGTGCTATGCTGTAAGGGAGAGATTTAGGTCTTACATTTCACTGAAAGGCAAAGGCCATCTAATTTAGGATTTTGATTTTTCAGCAATCTTCTATATCTCTACATTGTTTTTTGCTTTTTGCTCCTGTTGAAATGCAAGACATGTCCTTACTACAACCAAGAACAGCCCCTCTGTGTTAGTTTTCGGTTACTACCACAACGAATTACCACAGACACAGTGACTTAAACAGCACAGATTTATTATCTCACAGCTCTGTAGACTGAAAGTCTGACAGGGGTCTCATTGGGCTAAAATCAGTGTTGCGGGGGCTGCATTCCCTTCTGGAGGCTGGAGGGGAGAATCTGTTTCCCTGCTCATTTGGGTTGCTGCGCTGCATTCAATTCTTTGCGATTACAGAACCGAGGCCCTGTGTCCTTGATGAACTCCAGATGGGGTGGTCTCCAGCTTCTAGTGGCGACTGTATTCCTGGGCTCCTGGCCTTCTTCCTCCATTTCGAAGCCAGCAAACATGGGTTGAGTCCCTCTCATACTTTGAATCGCTCCTCCTTTGGCTATCCTGACTCTCTCTTCTGTCTTCCTCTTCCTCTTTTAAGGACTCATATGATTTGATTGTGCCTGCCTAGATAATCCAGGATAACATTATCATCTCTAGGTCTTTAACCTTAACCATATCTGCAAAGTCCCTTTGCCAAATAAGATAACATAGTCACAGGTTCCAAGGATTAGGGTGTGGACATTTTCTGGAGCCATTATGTATCAGATCTTGCCCTTTTTCTTCTTTTCCCTCTCTTTCTTCCTCCCCATTTTTTATCCTTTTCATTCTTTCCCAAGGTGGGGATGGAGAGAGAGAGAGAGAGAGAGAGAGAGAGAGAGAATGTGTGTGCACTATCTACTAAGTAACAGGCACTGCCTAGGGCACTGGCTAAAAAAAGATGATTTAGTTATAGCCTCTGCTTTAAGAGAGCTTATAATTTATTGGGAGAAATCATTTCAGTTGAAAGATAAAAATCAAGACAAGGTGTTAGATGGTATAAGTTTCTTATACATTCAAACTCTTTAATCTCTTCCTTTGAATATTCAAATCTTCTTATTCTAAGAATAAACACTCCAACTAAATATTGGCAAGTGAGTCAATAAAGAGATTCGCACGCTGGCAGAAGGTTTCTAATATCAGACGATAGGACATAATGTGGTTTAGAAACTATGCCGTTTATCATAAATCAGTGTAAACGTACCATGAACTCCAGTGTGGTCTGAGATGTCTTCCAGTCCCTCTTCACTAAGGAAACGGTGAAGTTCCTTGGCCAGGAATAGGTAAAGAAATGTTTCTGCCTTCTTACGTACGGACTTTTTCTTCTTTATTTCTGTGTTTTCTGTATTGGTTCAGTTGGTTCTGTGTTTTCTGTAGGGAACAACTTATCTCTTTTCCTTTTCAGCCAAACTTCTTAATTCAATTTATTCTAACAAATGTAGAGTTGCTGTTTCTGCTGGATACTTACTTGGTGCTGGAGGTACAAAGACGAAAGCGAGTCCCTGTTCTTGAAAGCACACTCCATTTCGGTTGCTTTGACAGCCTAGTCATCCACTCACATTTTGGCATTTGACCTTTTTCCCTTTCATTCCTCTCAAACCTCCCCAACCTGTTTGCTTCGTGTACACTGCCGTGTGCTGAGATATTTCTTCCTTCAGCCCTTGGGCAGTCTGGCAGGGCCCAGGGTTCCATTTACTCTGGTGTTCCATACAAAAATTATTTTCTGTGTGTGCCACAATTTGAAAATCTGAGAAGCAATACTCTAAGCCAATAGTTGTCAAGTGTAGTACCCAGATCAGCAACACTGGCATCTTCGGGAACTTGTTAGAAATTCCAATTCCTGGAGCCCTCATGCCTGTAGTCCCACCTACTTGGGAGGCTGAGGCCCAAGAATCCCTTGAGGGGCCAGGAGTTTAAGTCCAGCCTGGGCAATATAGTGAGACCCCATTTTTGGGGGGAAAAAAACAGAAAAAGAAATAAATGCAAATTCCCAGACCCCACTCTAGACCTGTTGAATTGGAAAGTCTGGGAGTGGGGACCAGAAATCTGTATTTTAAGAAGTTATCTGAAGGATTCTCATGCTCCTTAAAGTCTGAGACCTACTGCACTAAGCCACATTCTCCATGGTCACATATGACTAAAATTCATGTTGCTATTTTCATCTCCATTCTCACCCACCTTAACTTCTCTGCAGTATTTGACTCTTCTCAAAAGCTCATCTTTCCCGGCTCCTGTGACACTTCATTCCTCTGGTCCTCCTACTCTCTTTCCTCTGATGATTTTTCTCAGTATCTTTGGTTGGCTCCTCTTTCTCTGCTCCTCCTTTAAATGTAGTCGCTTCTCGAAGTCCTGCCCTCAGCCCGTCTTCTCGTGCTGTCCTTGAGTGATACAATTTACTCTTCTCTTCAGGCGGAGACCTCCCACCTCCCACCTCTTTGCTAAGATCCAATGCTGTATTTCCATCTCTTCTTCATCTTCTGCTCCTCCTCCTAGGTCCCTTAGCCTCAAAAACTAGCTCTCAAATGAGATTGTAGAGTCATTCTCAGCTCCTTCCCAACCCCATGCCCCCAGTTCTGAGCTCACCCTGTACCTTCACAGAGGATCGTGTCATGCTAATTCAGCCTCCCCAGATCTCTGTACGTTGTCCTTTTCTCTCAAGTCCATTGTCTTTTTTTGGCTCTCATCCTCTCTCACCCAGGAATTTGTAATACGTTTTTTTTTTTTTAATTTTTTTTTTTTAGATGGAGTCTCGCTCTGTTGCCCAGGCTGGAGTGCAGTGGTGCGATCTTGGCTCACTGCAACCCCCGCCTCTCTGGTTCAAGCGATTCTCCTGCCTCAGCCTCCGGAGTCACTGGGACCACAGGCACCCACCACCACTCCTGGCTAATTTCTTGTATTTTTAGTAGAGACGGGGTTTCACTGTGTTAGCCAGGATGGTCTCAATCTCCTGACCTCGTGATCCACCTGCCTTGGCCTCCGTAAGCACTGAGATGACAGCCATGAGCCACTGTGCCCAGCCTGTAATGTATTAATGGGCTTCGCTTGCCTCTAATCCCTCTCCACTTAGTATCTTCTCGAAACACAGATCTGATGATAAAAAAATGATTTGATCAACACTTCTTTGTTTAAAGTTTTTACCGTCTGGTCGCAACCCTTTGCATTGCATCTACCACTACGGCAGTCCTATCTCACTACTTTTTTCTCCTGCTTCCCTGAAAAGAACATTCTCTGTTTCCCAAACAACCAGGTACTTCTAGACTTTGTGCCATTGCCCAGGCTCTTCCTCAGCCTTGTGTTCTCCAGCACAGTTGACTCTGCTTGTTGAAATCCAGGTGTACATTTCAGGGTGCAAGCTGTGTCCAGAAGATGCCTCCTCTGAGACAATTTCTCTAACTTCTGGTTGGACTTAACCGCTCTTCCTCTGTGCTCCCCCAGCATTTCTGCCGAGCTCTGTGAGTACTTAACTCACTTCTCCATGCATTGGAGTCAGCTATTTCTATTTAAATCTCTCTCTCCTCCACTGGATCACCTAAGACATGACAAGGAGGTCTTAGTCGTCACTGCATCCCCCACAGCACACAGTAGGTTCCCAAGAGTTGTCTGCTGAATCAGCCTGATTTTGATGAAAATGGTGCAGCAGTGAAATGGTGACCTGTCCCCTGAGGGGTCATCTCCTGGGTCAGTGCTTGTCAGGACCTCTGGAGTCAGGCTTGACTGAGAACACCCAGAGTGCAGCAGGGAAGGACAGCTCCCTGGAGACCTGCTGCAGTCTTGTTCTGCACTCCCTCTGCCTCCTGTTCCCTCCCGCCAGAGAAGGCCCTTGCTTGAGAGCGCTCTTCCCATCATTAGCTGTGCTTGTGGAGAGTTCCCCAGCTGCAGCTTCCTTTGGTCTTCTCTGGCTTCTACGGTTTGTTGATCTATTTCCCTGTCAGCCTCTTTCTCTGGCTGTGGTTGTAAATAGAGCTGGTGACTGTAAGCTCCGGGCCTATGCAGTGAACTTGCCTCAGTGCATGGGAGGTCCAGGAGACTGTGGGATCCATGTGAGGGGTCATCTCTCCACTCTAAAGCTGCTCTAGGCACTGGTCCAAGCTGTCCAGGAGGTTTTGTCCTGGCTCTCCAAATGGACCTTTACATACACAAGCATCACATTCTCTCCATCTCCCCCCAATTCTCCCTCTTGCTCCTGTTCTTGCCACCAGGACCCCCCGCCACAGGATAGGCAGGTGGTTGAGGGGACAGTCAGGCTTGTTTGCAGTAGAGGGTGACAAAAGACACAGAACATTTCATGCATTACACTCTTTCATGTCTTTTTTCTTTTGTTTGCCTCTTTGAGAAAGTTGGAGCTGTGCTTGATATAAATTGCCTTAGCTATTGCTTAAATCCTAAGCAAAAGTGGCTTTGTTGGTTATGAAAGGAGAGAGAGAAAGAGACCACCTTGAAGCCAGGCCAGGAATATGGGGCTCTATCTTTCCCCCTTCACCATCTCTCATAAAGCAACCACTTTCACCCTGGAATGATTTTGAGCAAAAGCAGGTTATCCTTTCTCCCACAAGCCAGTTACCCTGCTTCACCTCCTTGTGCCCCAGGTGATCTCCTTCCTCCCTCACCTCCCCCTCTGCCATCCCCTCTGAGCTCTGCCTCTCCCTGAATTCTGGAGAGCCACCAGCCCCTTGGCGGCAGCTGCCCGTGAGTGAGCTGGGAGCGGGAGAGCCACACAGGCAGTGCCATCCTGCTGGAGCCTGCGGTCCTCCCCCGACTCTGCGTGGCAGTGCGCATCATCTGTCAGAGTGCCCCTCTCCCCTCCCTCTGCTTCCCCACCCCCTCCCCTGCCGCTCACTTGCTCTTTCCCTTTTCATGAGATGCAGAGCCTGGAGAGGAGCGGAGCCGGCGGGAGCAGCATGTTGCAGCCGCTATTCTAGGGGTGCTGGGTGAAGTGGGCCACCCTCTGCCACCCTCTCCCAGGTGCCAGGAGGAGGTGTCTGACTCTGTCACTCAGGGCCTCACCGAGCCATGCCCAGCTGGGGCCCGCACCAGCCACACCTTCCCAGCTGTGCTGCCCACCGCCAGGCAGGTAAGAGAGGGCAGCTGCTTCCAGCTGCTGGAGTGGGTCCCTGGGCAGGTCAGCCTGGGCTGTAAGTCTTGCTGAGAGGTGCAGGACACTGCGGGGCAGAAAATGCTGTGGCCTTCTGTTATTGTCCCTATTTACTCTCTGACTCCTCGGAGCCGTGAAGCCTGCCACCCCTGCCAGGAGCAAGGGTGTAGAAATATGCTTTTTCTTCCCAGTTAGCAGGTGGTAAGCCTCAAATGTCCTTTTTGTTTTCCATCCTCCTTCCTCAACCCCAACTCCTCAGGTCCCCTAAAACCTGCTTTCTGTTCAAAGGTGATCCTGTTTCTTCCCTCAGGTCTCTTAGGGGGGCTCTAAAAATATCGTAGGTTGACATCAGGACGATAGCACTGTCTCTTTATTTTTAGTTTCATTCATGTCTTTTTCTGCTGCTGTTTTAAATGGGTTGCTTGCACAGCAGTCTGGCTGCACACAGCATCTGTTTTGTTTCCAGTCCGTGTGCAGGTCTCTGGTGTTGCTGGTGACTAATGTTGGCGACACATTCCGATGCAGAAGGACTCACAATCACAATGGGTTGGAGGGAGGTTAAAACTGGAGGTCACCAATTTCTAAGCAGTGAGTTGAGGGCACAGTTGCCTCTTACAGGGGCTGAAGAGTCCGTGGCATCAGCTAAACTGGTCCTTCTCAGCGCTGTCTAGTTAGTGACTTCTCTCTCTTTTTTTTGAGCACTGGGAGGAGAGTTGCTCTTCTTGTTCTGTGACAGAGTGACTCAATATCAACCTATTGTTCAACTACATACTGAGAACCTGGCTTGCAAGTCTTTGTAGGTCCTGACCTTGGGGTGCTTACAGTCTAATGAAATAATGAAAGAAAGCTTACCCCATCCTAAAGCTTGGGTTAATTCTGGATTATTTATTCCTATAGATTTGAATAACTTTAGAGATTTCCTGGAAAATGGAGGAGGTGCTGGCAGGTGGGAGTGAGATAACTGTATTCATGAGATCATAGTAGTGCTTGGTTACAGTTAAAAGCTCTGAACGCGCAACATGGTATTGCGCTGATGATGGGTGTTATTGTTTTGAGAATGCGAGTCCGGTGAGCAATCACTCCAGTAAACTAGTCTTTATTAACTGTTTGCTCTCCACTCATTCTTAGAGCAGGTTTCCTGAAAGAAGTGTGTGTTAGATTGGAAAGTTGATGGGTGAGTGGGGAGTAGAGTATGCAGCGTGGCCCACATCTCACCATGACCAGGCCAAGGTAAGCCTCCCTTAGGTATCACATCCTTTTAGCTTCGTCTTTGTTTAAAAAATCTTTTCATATAGTGCCTAACACACAAAGGGATCTAGAAACTTGCTCTTATTCTTTGTCTAGGTGAATGAAATGTGCCAGTCAGGCCAAGGTCTTTCTCCCGTGGGTCAGTGAACTCTGACCTGGAGAACACGGTTCCTTAGTCAAGACAGCCATTCCACTGCTGCTAGGGGCTCTCAGGGGACAGAGCAAGAGTGTGGATGGACAGCTGAGCCAAACTCTCATCCTTCTGTTAAGAAAACCCCTCCGAGTGTGGATCTCAGCCATGGGTTAGCAGCAGGATGAGCTGAATAGGCAGAGTTGGGGTGGAAAAAGTACTGGAGGTCTTGAGTTCAAGTCTTCCTAGGGCTGTTAATTGAATTACCCTGGGCCCTCCACTCAGGGTCACTGAGCAGCTTCATCTGTGAAACGGGAGTGGTGACAAGACAAGTGCCTGGCTCACTTTCAAAGGAGCATGTGAGGATCAGCTAAAAGGATTGATAACTCCCAGTGGTCAAGATGTGCTGAGGAACTTTGCTACGTTCTTGCCCTACGTGATACTGTTGAAGTCTCCCAACTTCTCAAAACAAATTGAGGCTCAAGGAGGGTTAAAAAAACTCAAAGTTCAGCTAGAGAAGTGAAGGCACCTCTCCTTGTATCATCGTCCCCATCTACTCTTGAACGGACTCTTCAGAACCATTAAGCCCGCCAACCTCACCAGGAGCAAGGGTGCAGACATATACCTATTCTTTCTAGTTAGCAGGTGCTAAGCCTCAAATGTTCTTTTTGTTCTCCATCTTCCTTCCTCAATCCCAACTCCAACTTGTGACTTGTGATTATAAGTGACAAAACTCACATTTCTATAGACCAACCCCAACTTGTGATTGTGCTATACAAATGTAAGTTTTGTTGCATATAATGACTTTATGGCTTAGAACAGTTTTCCTGAATAGCCTATCTGTTTTGTGTATTCTGGTTTCTTCTTTGTCCAAACACCTACATTTCTAGACTTGTTAGACATACTTCCTTGCTTCTCCTCTGTGCTTTCGGGTATTTTTCACTGTCCAAGAAACATCAGCATCCTCATCAGAACCTTTGCCAGTATTCTCTGTATGGAATTTGTCAGTGTTCTCTGTATGGAATTTCCCAAAGCCTTTTGAATTCAGCAATAAAAGGTTCTAGAAGGAAGAAGGTCTCAGAAAAGCTGAGTGGCTTAAGGTAGATTCCTCTCAGGGCCTTGTCTCTCAAGAAAAAATGTTAGGGAGAATTTGCTCAGCGTCTCCGTGCATCAGAGTGCACCCACACAGCCCTCGTCCCTCCTCCCGCCCCCAGCACAGACGTTACCATTCACCGGCACATGCTCGAAAGCAAGGTCTCTCGCTGAGTGCTCTCAGTTTCCAGTTCTCTGTGAATTTTGGAGCAGATTCCAATAGGAGAACTGTCCCCGGAGTCCCAGGCTCCACTCCACTATTCCCTGCTGCTGTCGCTGTGGCTGAACCCCACTCCTAGGTCTGATGGCTGTGGATTCTCCTTGCTGTGTGATTCTAGGTATCTGGGTAGGATGGAGCGGGGAGGGAGGACATGAAAGCCATTGCCTGAAGTCATTAAAAATGGAGGATTAGAAGGAGCTTATTTTCTATTCAGAAGAAGGGGGAGAGTGCTGAAGCTACTCTCTGCCCACAGCTGTAGACCCTGATGGCAAACGGTAAAGCTTTTGTTACTGTCTGAGAAGGGGAAGAGATTGATAACCAGCACCCTGGCACTGAGAGATAGGAGGGAGAGCCACATTTCGGCTGTGGCAGGGTTTGATGCTTACCTTCCAGCTCCACGGCTTTGAAAGCTATATCCCTCTGCTTCTCTGCCTCTGGCCCTGCTGTCCTGTCCATGCAGCCTCCACACCCCTCCTCATGGGTATGGGGTTTCTGCCTTCTCTGACTCTGGTGTTCTCCATGTGACTGAATGTTTTCATAAGCCTAAGTGATTTACATCCCATGTTTACGTATATAGTCACTGCATTATTGCAGTAACACAGGAAGTGGGCCTTGCCCTAGTAATTCTGATGTCAGAGATGAGAAGGCAAGGTCCTAAGCCAAGGAGAGCCTACCATAAAGGGGCAGAGTTGGAGCTTGAACCCCTGGTTGCTGACCCTGGAGCCTGTGGCATTCTGTGGCTCTACGCTGTCTCTGTTGGCCGGCATCGTACACCAAACATAGTTTTCTCTCCTACCTGCTGGGAGGCTTATGTCAGCTCAACACGCATTAACTGAACCTCTTCCTTTGCTACATTTTGGAGACGTACAGATGAAAAATACGTTTTTTACCTAGGCAATGTACATAGGGAATGTAATGTACCCATGCCAGGGCCTTGCTTGGCACATAGGAGACACTTACATGTTAGTCGGATGACTAAATGAATGAATGAATGAATGAATAAACACATGCTCCCTGCCCTGGAAGAACTTAGGGTATGGTTAGGAGAAAAGAGTTGCAGGTACCCAGCTATGCCGGGTGCTGACATAGAGTAGGTGCCTGGAAGCCATAAGAATACAGAGGGCACTTCCTGAACTTGGGTGTTCAGATGACTTTTGGAGAAGTCTTCCTGGAGTGCAGCTTAAGGACGAGCAGGACTCACTAAGATCAAGGACATTCTGGGCAGAGGAAATGAAATAAAGGAGGCCCGAAGACATGGAACCCTGTGATGTGTGCTCATGGTTGTGAAAAGTGTAGAGTTCTTGGGGCCTGAAGCACAAGCCAGGGGAGTGGAGGTGACTCTCAAGGTAGCTAGGCCTTGGGGAGTTTGTGTATCAGGATCGTTATTAAGCTGGAACTTTATCCCTAGAGTCAGAGAGCTTAAAGATTTTGAGGAGAAGAAAATGCAGTCATGTTTGTGACTTAAACAGGTGATTTGGCTGCAGAATGGAGCTGCATTTAGGAAAATAGGCTGTCTCATGGAGACCAGAGACTGTGAGGACATGAACCAAGACCATGAGGACACAAGCCAGAGCAGTGGTAGCGAGGATGGAGGGGAAGAGACAGATCTGAAAACTATGAAAGATTTAATCAGTATGATTTGGTAATTGGTTGTCGACAGGAGATGAGAGAAAGGGAGTTGCCTGTAATTACTTTCCTATTTCTGGCCTGAGTTACTCAGTTAGATGGTGGTGCCAAAAACTGAGATCAGCAATTCCAGAGGAAGCCAAGGTTTGTATGTGTGTGTAGGGGGTGTGGGTGGGGTGGGAGGTGGGCATGGTGAGGGTGGCAGATAAAATGGGCCAAGAAAAGATGGGGATATGATGCGCCCATTATTTAGATATATTTGCCGTTCATGGGCCTGTAGGATATCTGAGGGGTACGTTCAGCAACCCAAGGGCTATTGGAGTCTACATGATTGGCAGCTGTTGGAGTCTATATGTTGGGAGAGGAGCTAGAATTGGAAAAAAATATTTAGAAATGGTCAATGTATCCAATGTAGTTAGGACTATGGGCAAGGATGAGATTGCCCAAGTAGCTTGCAAGGTGAGAAGAGCAGGAAGGTAAGACGATAGAGGAAGGAAAATACCAGCATTTATGGGGTGGACAGAGGAGGAGGAGCCAACAAAGGAGAGCAAGGGGAGGGGCAGCCAGGGGAGCGTCGTGTCGGGAAGTCAAGGGAGAGAGAGGCGAGAAATGAATGGCCACCACGGCAAAGGCAGCAAAGAGGTTCATAAAGACAAGTACTGGAACATTTCCACTGGACCTCATAGTCTGGAGCCTGCGTTTCGGGGGAATGATGGGCATGGAAGCCAAATGGCAAAGGGGTTAGGAGGGGATAGGAAGTGAGAAAGCAGAGGAGACTCTAAAGCAGTTTTGCCAATAAAAGGAGAAACACCCAGGAGGAATTTTTTTTAAATAAAGGAGATGAACATTGTTATTGTTGAGTGCAGAATAACATGGTAGAAGGAGAAAATAAAGATAGAGGGTTCATAAAGCAGGGTCCATGGGAAAGGACAGCCATAAGGCCACGGGAGGAAAGATTCATCTTGAGTAGACGCGTCTGAAAGCAGCGGGAAGGAAGTCAGGGTGTGTTTAATGTAGATAGATTAGTAGGGGTTAGGAAGCTAAAAGAGGTCCAGGGATTTCATACCTGAGGCCTCGATGATCTTGATGGGACAGGAGATCGGGTTGTGAGGGTGTGAAGAGTTGTGTGTATTGCACGAGCTGTCTCTCCACTCTACCTTCCTGCCCTTCAGCTGCCTTCACAAAACCTAGCTGGCCACTGGAAAGGTAATTTGTAAAACCTGAGTTCAGTGTTTAAGGCTGCGATCATAATAGGAACCTTATGACAAGGGCTGGGGAGGTGAGCAAACAGGCCATCATTCGTCTCCTTGTCCAGTGTTAACTTTTGGCCCCGGCTTCTGCATATGTAGATGGGCAACTCAGCAGTTGGAACAAAGGATGCGGCTGGATTCCACCCAGGAACTCTGAGCTGGAGTCCTGGCTATGCCTCTAAGAAATGTGACCTGGGATAAAGTCTTTAAAGTTTAGTTTCTGTAGGTGATATCTAGGAGTTACACCCACTCTAAACCACTGTGAATTTTAGCACCTGCTCCCCAGGCATCAAATAATAGGTTTTTCTTAAAGCAGATTTATTCAAGGGGAGGAAAACTTACAACGGAAAATGTACAGAAAATCAACTTCCATTCAGATAGTCTCCTCCTTCTGTATTTCAGTTGTCTTGTGCTTTGTCGGCTTATTTTACTGAAGCCACACATTGTAGGCGCAATTTCAAATATACACAGATCAAGAGAACCGAACAATGAGTCCCTGTGTACCTACCACCCAGCTTCCCACCCAAGATGATGTGGAAGCAGTTCACTGATAGCATATCATTTCAACTATAAATATTTCAGTGTATACCTCTAAAAGATAAGGTCTCTTAAAAAAAACCTCAATATCACACTAAAAATGAACAATATCTTAATACTATAAGATATCCAATCAGTGTTTAGATTTTCTCAATTGCACTGTTATTTTTAAAATTTTGCATTTGAATCAGAATTCAACACCAAGTCCATGCATTATTACATTTGGTTGATGTGTTTTTAAGCTTTATTTTAATCTCTGATGGTCATTGTTTGTGAGGCAGCACTGTGTAATCCTCTAGCATCTCCTGATTTTGTTCCATTTCCCTTGGTATTGGTATACCATTTCATTTTAGGAGGCCTAAGGAAGAACTGCAGGTTTAGAAACCAAAGCCTTCAAAATTTAACTTTGAAAATTTTTTCTGGACACACTTAGAAGGGGGAGTATAAAGATAGCGAATAAAGAAAAGAGGCTGGCAAGAGGAAAACCCTGCAGTGAGCGGTGAGGAGACAAATGAATGCCCAGGAGGAACAAAAGGAGATGAGAAAGGTGACAGAGACTTACGTAACCCCCAGCCACTGAAGCTCGAGAATCACCACAGATGTGCTATCCTATACATTTTGTCTCACCTCGGTGAGCAGGTGGTAAAAAAACGAATCTTTAAATAATGATATTCTATTTATAAAGCACCTTTTCCCAAACAGCTTATTAAATAGCTGAACATACATCTAAGTAATCCCCCATGTAAAATGAAGACGTAGTAGGAAATTTAATTCCCATTTTACAGATGATAAAATGTAGTTGAAAAGACTAAGAATAATGATAAAAGTGGCTCACGCCAGCTATTTGCCATTTGTCAAGAATTGTGGTAAAGACTACATTAGGTTCTTTAATTCAATCCTTGTAACAGGACGATGATATTGCTACTGTTATTGTTTTCATTTCCCCTATGATGAAGATGATACTCAGAGAGGCTGAGTAGCTTGCCCACAGTCCTGGGTCTGCCCTTAATCTGGAAAATTACGGAGAGTTGGGGTTGCAACTCAGGGCTGTCAAATCTACTCCTCTTTCTTTTCCAGTCAGTCTAATCTCCACTAAATCAGGAATCTTTTTTTTTTTTGCATCTACTTGCACATTGGCAAACTTCCATTTAAAAGGAAGACAAGATCATCTTCAAATATAATAATAGGGTGTGATGTACTGGAATTTACAGGGCATTTCCCCCACAGACTTTCTCATTTCTTTTCATATAATCACCCTGAAAAATAGACCGGGCAGGTGTGTTAATCTGTGTTTTATAGATGAGGAAATTGAAGCCGAAAAGTCTTGGTGAGGTTAGTTAGTGATCACAGAGCTAGTAGAGGTAGTTAGCGTCATGGAGCTAGTTAATTGCAGAGTTAGTACCAAAGACCCTTTCTTCTGATTCCAAACCCTGTGCTTCTTGGTTTTCTTTGCAAACCTCATGGGCACACAGCTTTAGCTGCTGACTTCTCTCCACATCCCCTCTGATGTTCCTTATGAGGAGTTGAGCAGGGTTATTACAAATTAAATATATGGATGCTTGAACTGATGAACAGGAAATGAGGCTGCTAATGCTCAGAGGAATGAGATTGAGATGCATTTTTTAAAGTAGAATTTTGGGCCAAGTGGCCTCCTTCTGTCCTGCCCTTCCCTGTGTCCTTCCAGTCTCCATGGAAACCCTAAATCAATGCAGCATATGTTGATTCATGTTTCTACTGTTACTAGGAAGCTACGAAGTGGAAATTGCTTTTAAAAGAGTTACGGAAGAGCTTTAGCATGCTGACCAGAATTCAAATCTAATATCCAAATGACTGTTTTATTAAAAGCTTTAAACGTGGTATTATCCTAGGTGATATGTTGATTAGATAAACACACAGAGGCATTTGGCAATAAACCTCCCCCTCCACTCTCGTGGCTTTTAAAAATATTATACTGCAGATTTAAACTCCCTTTATCTTCAATTTAGTTACATTCTCATGGCCTGTGTGACAATGCCAGGTGCTCCTTTTACTCTTGATTAATTCCACTCTGCCCTGACCAGGCTATTGGGTTAGTTTGCAAATGCCTTATGTACCTGTGCAGCAGACTCTGAGAGTCATTAGCATTCTGTTGACTGCAGTCTTGACCAGGAGGCTGCAGAAGTCTAACATGTTTCTACCATAAGGAATCCTTGGTGATTTTTCGTATTTTTTCATGAACTCGAAATCAGGTTTAGCCAATATTTACTCAACACCTGCTCTCTGTGAGGCAATGAGAATTAATAGTAAGGGGAGTAAGTAAAAGAGTCTGTCTTTTTGGAGCACGCAGTCAGTTGAGAGGATCAGAAAACATAAATCTCAAGAATAAACTGTGCCTGTGATGTGAGCTGTCAGACAACCTTACAGCAAGGCGGTGCTATTGGGATGGAGGGGGTTCTTTCTGATTGGGAGAATTCTGAAAAGGGTTTGGAACAGAGAATTTTTAGTTTGAGGTAATGAGTTTAGGGAAGAAGCTGGGAGTTAACAGGCAGATCAAGGGTAGGGACATTCCGGGCAGAAGGGACAGCAGAGGAATCAGGCATGTGTGTGGGATAGAAAACTGGGGCTAGGCAAACGGGACAAACTCATTGTCAGGCAGAACAAGAAGCTGCAATGGAGCCCATCAAAGATGATTGCACAGATGATCCACTTTGTGGTGTCTGTTCAGTGGTACTCCGGCAGTAGTGTAGCATGCAAGAAGGCTTGTGGGCAGGCAGAGAGAGAAATGAGGGCAGGGAGATCAGTTATTTAAGACGGGGCAGGGGATTGTGCAGGCACTGGGGGCCGAATAACCTCTCACATGGCAGCATCAATGGGTAGGAGGGAATGAAGTTGAGAAATATTTCATAAATATGACAAGATTTAAAAACCAATTTAGGAAGGCAGACGGAGAAAAAGAAGCCAGAAATGTCTGTACTTGTTGTGGTTAGGGTTAGGGTCCCTTGTGGGACTTGGGCAGAGTGATGTCACGAGCAAATACAGGGAGCCCAGCAGGAATGGAGGATGGGGGAAGGTGACGGTTTAGAGACAGCACAGCCTGCAGGGTCTGAGATGTGAGGAGCTGTCCAGCAAACCTCTGGAAAAGCAGCCTGGAGCTGAAGAGGCAAGATTGAAGCACTAATTCTGGAGGAGTGGTGGATGCCTGGAGAGGGCAGGGCTTCCCAAGGGGAGTGAGTATAGACTGGGAAGTGCAGAGACGGGCAGGACAGCCTGGAGGCAGGAGCCGGGCTTGCAATCACTGTCTTCCTGTAAGAAATGTGAGTTGTGGCCAGTTGAGATGTCCTGTGCCAAGTCTTCAGCTAGCAAGTCAGGAGCAGTAGCCAGAAAAGAACCCAGAGCTCTAAGCCTGGGGAATGCAGAGTCCAAGGAGATGAAATACTTTCTCACGAGCACATAACCCTGCTTGCCTTTTCTGTTTATTTATTTCAGGCAAGAAGACAATGCTAGAATGCCTGCCTTTAGGTTGAGCTTAATTCTCCTCCATGAAATTATGCACTGGCCTCTTTGGGAGATTATGCTGGTGTTTTCTTGTGAGAGGGGCGTGTGCTAGGTTTGTGCTTCTCAAACTGCCGTGCTTTGTGCTTACTCCTTGGCGTTTACGAGTGTTTTGGTTAGGAAAAAAAAAAAGCTTGCACTAGTTTTAATTTTCCGTTTCCTTGTGTTATTCATGTCCATGCACTCTTGTCTCTCTGCTCTTTATGTTCCTGTTCTTGCTTTTACATTTTTCTTGTTTAGTATAGTTCTTCTTAAACATTGGACTTACTGACTTCCTGTGACCATATTATTTCTCCAAAGGCTAATTGAAGATTCTGATGCCTGGTTAATATTGATTAGCTTCCACTTATAGCTCAGGCCCATTTGCAGTCCTGCTCTCTTTCCTCGGGGCCTTTACCCCCTGGATACTGGTCCAGACAGCATGAGACTTGGAGGAGGCCTTTGTGGCACTGTTTCAGTGCTGGTGGGAGGTGTCCTATGATGGCATTACCTTTGTGTTAAAGTGAGGAGCAGAGCAGAGGCTGGATGCATCAGGTCTGGTGCCAGATGCCAGGTCTGCCACTTTTCAATGACCTGTCTCTATTTATCCATCTGTAAAGGTGGGGGGTGGGGGGTGATGCAGGTGTTGGCTTTGTAAAGTTGTTCTGAAAATGAAAGAGATGACTCAAATGCAATGTTTGGCACCGTGTCTGGCACATACTAACTGCTCATTAAACATGAGCTATGTGGGTTCACCTTATTCTGTAAACATATCTTGAATCAGGGAAGTGCTTATCAATGGGCTTTTATTCACCAGTATATCTGTGTACCAGTTTTTTTTATGGTGCAGTATACCAAGAAATGTCCAGAAATGAAGGGTTCGCTTTCTGCTTAAGTTCTAAACCCCAGTTAGCAACAGGGTTCAAGAAAGGGGTAATGAGAAATGAGAAACTTTTCTTTTGCATCTCATCTTATAACACAAAGTTCCCTTTCTTTAAGAGACGGGCACTGTGGACGTTATCAGAAAGAGGCAGTGAGTCATTGTGAAGCCAGCATTAGAATTTTTATTTCATCTTATCACCAGGCAATGAGTAGTTGTGGCAGAATCATTTCACTGAGAGAATTCAGGTTATGCACCAATAGATCTGCCAGAAAGACAGGGTCCTGGTATGATGTAGTAGAAAGAGCTCCGCTGTTAGAGTCACGAGACTCACATTCTGGTCCTTGTGCCTTCTCTGGCATGTTGTGTCTCTTTGATAAATGTACATCACCTTTTCTAGCCTCCGTTTTTTTCATCTGAGAGTAATAATACCCTCTCTGACGATGGCATAGGATTGTTGAGTGACAATATATGAAAATGCTTTATACATTTAAAAAGGTTTAAAAAATGGAATCCGTTTCCATTATTATAAAGCCATCACTTTCTGTTGAGGTTTCTGCTGCCTTCAGGGTTTCAGAAGTGACTTGCAGCAAAGGCTATGTGTCTTTGGAGCTAGTTCCTGAGTGGGAGTGTAGATTCAGCCTTAGAGACGTAGAGTTTAACGAGAAGACAAGCTTTCTCCCAGGGCAGTGGTTTGCAAACTTTAGCATGCATCAGAGTCACCTGGAAGCCTGATTACCGTCCCCAGAGGTCCTGATTTTATAAGTCTGGGGGTGGGGCCTGAACATTTGCATTTCGGATGCTTCTCAGGTGATGCTGACGCTGCTGGTCCAGGGACCACGCTTGGAGAACAACTACACTAGGGCAAGCAGGAAGAGAGTCCTCCTTCTGGACTGAAGCAGGCAGTGTGAAGACCCATGTGGGTAAGGCGGTTTGGAAGAAAAAAAATGGAAAAGACAGAAAAATAGGGATATTGTGCAGGTTTGGTGGAACAAAGGGAAAAGTCTCACTCCATAACAAATGCAAGTAGGGGGAAGTTGCTAGGTGATGGATGAGGGAAAGAGGTGAGTTTCTACTGTAGGAAAAACCAGGTGAGAGGCAGGAGCATAGAGTTGGAAATAGGCATGTTTGGGAAGGCAGAGGAGGTGGAAATTTCTCATTAAGAAGTGGGGAGTGGTGTGGTTGGCACTGGTTAGGGTGGGAGTTGAGACGAGCTGGGGGGGGGAAATGCCTCTGTAGAGTAGGGGGCACAGCTGAGATGTGGCAGAGGGCTAATTTCAGGGCTGTGTGGTTTGGCTTGGCTGTGCAGCACAATAGAAATTGGGAGAAAGGGGGTGGAATTTAGATGTGTGACCTGCCCCGTAGCTTTCTTGCTCTCTGCATTTATCACATCACATCACACCCAGCAAGACAGCCCCCCTCCTCCTGGCTCATTAGGAGATTTGATTTGGAGTGGCTCCTGCTGTCAGCAGCTGTCTGGGGCAAGATCTTTACGCTCCCCGCTCCCGGTGCAGCAGCCAACCTTCAGCCAGCAGCGGGGCTCATTTGAAGAGGGCTCCCTGGACACTTGATTTTCAGCTCACTGGTGACTGGAAAGAGTTAATACCTATTCTTTGCTGCCCCCTGCACAGTCTCTGGGCGCAGAGGGAGGCAGCTGTGGGCTGTGGGGACTTCTCCCTGAGCTGCGGCCAGAGGACCTTCAGGTTAGTGCGGCTGGGCTCGGCTCAGGGGCACCTCCTGCATCCTGCCAATGAGGATGGGCGTGTAGACTGTGCCCGGGAGCTGAGCTGCCGCCCGCTGGGTGTAGGCTGCTTCAGTATTTACTGGATGTGACAAGCAGAGAGAAGAGCTTTCAGCAGGGCTGCTTGCTGCCTGGCTCAAGTGGTGGGAGGTGTGTTGTGCATGGCTGCATGTGTATATGTGTGTATGTGCGCCTATGTGTTCATACACACATGCCCTTCACTTGCCAAGGATTTGACCGCTAAAAGAAAGATCTACTTTTTCCCCAGAGCGCCTTAACCCGCAGCCTCTCTGACCATCCAGTTGGCAAAGACCCGCAGGCCATGAGGACTGGCCAGAGACAGTGAGTATTGCCTTTGCTTTTCTCTTTCCTCTCCAGGGTGTCTGTGTGCACCGATTGCATTATCCATATTTAATTAACTTGCCTCTTCATGCATATTGATTGCTTTCTTCACGCTGAGGCTCTAGTTTCTCTCCCCATCTTAATAAATCTTTGCTCTTTGCTTTTAACCTTTGTTTTTTTCCTTGAGTATCCTCTCTTCCCATCATGTCTCATCCCGTCTGCCCTGACTCACCTGTGACTTGATGCCCACCTACGAGAGCGCGTGCACTGTGGGGGCAATCACACCTTTGAACTTCCTGAGCCTTGGGTAACTTCTGAGTCTCCTAAGTCCAGGGCCAAATGGGATAAAAGCCCTGCCGGGATGGACAAGGCAGCTGGGTCAGAATGTCCTGCTGATTCTTATTTAGTGGCGTCTGTGGCTGAGTGCACGAAATGGGTAGTGGAGGGTCTGAGCAGCAATTTGGGCAGTGCTGGATCTGAAGGAGAGAGACAGGCATCTGAATAGCCTGGGCAAGCCAGTGTGGGGTGGCAGTGGGATGGGAAGAGAGACAAGGCGGGGACAGAAGTCTGGGTGATTCCCTGTCCCACATGACCTTGCCTGCGACATAGGTGGGTTTGTCTCTGGTTCTGCTTGGCTCTAGGATAATAAAGATCCTTGCATGGGTTTCTCCTTCCCCTGGGGCTATATCCCACAGCAAGAGGGCTAGGTGCCCCAAACATGACTTCTAGGGACCGTCATAGCTGCAAAGGCTTTGATTTCCTGACTTCTGGGCAAGCAGGTGTAAGCCTGGTTAGGAGAAAGATTAAAGAAATGTCCCTGTGACAATGGGTCTTTCTACACAGTCTCACCAATTGTTTTTTTTCTAGTTTTAACAAAACGATCTTTTAATTTTATTAATTATAGTATTAGTAAAGAAGCTATTTTTAAAAAGCACTTGTGAAATGTCCGCAGTAACATAAAAATAATTTAAATGGTGTAGCTCACATAGGAGTCGTATCTATCTAAATTAGGTTTCCTTTAAAGTGAATTCTATGTTTGGTGTCAGAGTTCCCCAGGGGAGCCCTTTATGGATAGGCGGCTCTCCTCACGTGTTTCTTCCTATCAGAGTTCTTCTGTGGGAACAAAGGATTTGAAGCACTGAGAATGGAACCCTCAGGAGAGGAAGACTATAAGTCAGTCAGTTTTCAACCTCCGTGACCCCTTTCCCCCGACACTCATGTCCTTCCTGCTCCATGTCAAGAATAGGCCAGTCCTCAGGCTGAGGAAGGTCATGTAGGCTCCATATGGGCAAGAAAGGGTGACTTGCATATTCATTTCTTCAGCCTGCACCTGTGATCCCTGCAGAGGAGCAAGCCTGTGTGGTGACGGTGCCTGACAAGCCTCTCTTGGAGTTCCTCCAACCTCCCTCCCACTCCCACTTTCCTGAGTCTCCACGCACTCCCACCTGGGACAGGTGCCCTTGGAGGGAGGCGAGAGTCAGAGCGGCATTCAATCAGATTATTTTGGAGCAAGTACTGCCCCCCGCCCAACCCCGCTGGCTGGTCACTTGGGCCCCACTTTAGTAAGAGAAAGAGAACAGTAATTTTTGGTTTGCTAGGCCCACGCCTCCCCTGAGGCACACGTCCCACTTTATTTTTGACGGCCAGTGGTTGGGGAATCCGGAACTCCTAACCAACAATCACCAACACAAAGCTGCCAACAGTTTGTTCTTGTCCATTGTCGGTTTGTCATTCCTGCTAAGGACAAGTGGACATTGTGGGTCCTGGTGGGGGATATGGGGGGAGGTGTTCCGTTGGCCAAAAGCCGTCTGAGAGGATGTGTAGTGCAGTTAGATGAGAGAGGGTGGCCCCTCTTACAGCAGATTCTTTGATTTTAGGTGAGAGGACGTGCAAGGGTAAATTCCTGAGCCCCGCAGTCTTATTTCCTGCCCTGACGTCCCTGCAAACCAGCCCAAGGGTTAACCGTAAGCGGATGCCTGTATGGCGGCCTTACTGATGCCACGCAGGTAATGAAATCGATGGCCTGTTTTCTTGCCCCTGACCCTTTCCTCTCTTCTCCACCTTCTCAACCCGTCTGCTATTTGAGCCTGGCCCAAGCCTTCTGAGCCCATGCGTGGTCCACTTGCATCTGTCCCCGTAGGCCTCCTGTGTGAACTGCACGGTTCTTGTCTGTGTGCCTCTTGCAAAGTTGTGGCCTTGCAAGCAGGACCTGCCTTAGCTGAAGCCCTCCCATCGACCGGTGGGACATCTTGGCAGTGACTTATGGGGTGGGATGAGGGACTATGCATGAGCTTGTATGGAACCATTTAGGGATCTCTGTGAGTTACTGGGATAGGGGCTGTGGAAAGGAGAGAGAGGAGGGAAAGCCTCATCGTTCTTTTCAAAGTATCCTTAACCTTTGACTCTTACTGCTGCCCTCATTATTTCAGACCTAAGAAGATTATAATTGAGGTCTTAGCTAGGAAGATGAAGAATAAAAATCATTTCGTCCCAAAGAATATTTTGTGGAAGATTTTTGCAAACTCTTTGAGAGAATCGCAGTTGTCTTGGTAACAATTAGTACCCTTTACACTGGCCCCTGCTAAACCTTGTTAAATGGCTTGTGTGGATTTGCCATCTTTTGAAAGTCCTCTTGATTGCTCTTGGAGGGCAGTGACCTGAGTGTTTTATGACTGCTGATCCTGAGGCATGAAGAATGAACCAACTCACTGAAAGTTGGGCTCTGGTCTGTGGGGTAGCCTGAGCAGGACCTTTACTTGAATTCACGGAATGTGATGACTCGAGTCCTTAATCAGCTGCTCACATGGCCTGCTGTCAGGCACCCTGCAATTTGCAAGCGAGAGTGGACACATAAGATGCCCGCTGTCTCAGGAGAGAGCACAGCGGTAGTCAGTGTTTGGAAATGCGGTGAAACGTATGGCTTCACAGTGCGGCCTGGCTGAGATTCAAGGTGGGAGCAGTGGACGTGCAGGCTCAGTTTTTTTGCAGGAGAGAGGATATTTCTGGGAACTTGGATGTTCCAGCCCTAAGAGGCTCTTCAGAGATGTGCTGTGGAATACAAATGCTGTCCATCCCTGCCAAATATAATACCATCCCAGCAGACATTTCTTGGATAAGATTTCTGTGAACACAGACAATTACCAGGAATGAAAATCCATTCGAAGTAAAAAAGATCGAATTGGATGATCTCTAAGGTCTCTTCCCACCCCTAGGAAAAAGAGGAAAGAAAGCTAGGCCAGAAGGACACCTTTCAACGTGCAGAATGGCCTCTTCTAGGACTCTTCCTCTGGCAAATTGTTGCAAACGTGCAAGCAGCAGTTCCCTTTTCTAAGTTACTCTCAAATCCTGATTTGATTATACTAAACCCATCCCACTTACCTTTGCCCTCAATACAAAAAGTTGTCATAGGTAAAGGTCAGGGGTCAGCGAACTTACTCTGTCAAGGGCTAGAGAGTAAATATTTTCAGGTTTGTGGGCCATATGGTCTGTGTTGCAACTACCCAACTCTGCCCTTGTAGTTGAAAGCAGCTTTAGACAATTTGTAAACAAATGGCGGTGTTGTGTTTCAATAAAGTTTTATTTATATACACAGGTACATTTAACAGAGGCTACCTGGGCATGGTGGCTTGGGCCTGTAATCCCAGCTACTCAGGAGGTAGAGGCATGAAGACCACCTGAGGCCAGGAGTTTGAGACCAGCCCAAGGAATATAGCAAGACCTTGTCTCTAAACAAAAAAATTAGACATATAAAAAATGTAAAGTGGTAAACAGAGGCTAATGTTGGGAGTCAGAAAGAGACATTAGAGTAACTTCACTGGATCTGTTACCAGAGATAACTATCTAAGTGCCTGATGTCATCATATGGGTCCTTTGGAAAATAAAACACATGAGAAATGTAAACATACATGTTAAAAATTTAATTACGCTTGTTGAGATAGGCCAAAATGTAAATAGGAATACACGAGCTTAGTTAGACAAGCATGAGAACTGACACTGATTCTTAATTGCTGATTGTACCAATTACTCTTCTCCTTACCTGCAGGCATCAGTACTATGGGTTGACTATAGCTAGATTTGTGGGATGAGTGGGGAGAACCTGAGTTGGAATTGACCTGCCTTGAGGCCCCCTACCTTGTGCTCTCAGACTCTGATATGCACCGTACACCCTGCAAACTCCTCTGCTCCCGGTGTGGGTACTCCTTCTGGGTCTCTGCAATCAGGAGCTGCTGCTGCTGCTGTTACTTTGGCCTCCTTGTGGAAAAGCAAAATGTGGATTGTTATTTTGTTATCACTGTATTTTTTTTTTCCCTACAGAGAATCCTAATTTAGAAATTCTTCCAAGCTAATGACCTTCATTGACTTACCATCAACTTGCCGTATCAGCTTTAAAAAGCATTAAGCCTCTAGGGGGTCGGGTAGGGTACCTGCGACTGTTCAGGTACTTACTGATTCTCTGGGTGTTCTCTTCCTGTACGTGAAGCCTTCAGAGACCACCTGGGGCAAGGTGGGGGCAGTGCTGGCTCCCGTAGCAGCAGCTCCAGGGGCCCTGTACAGAGCTGACAGCTGTGATCATGAGAGTTTCCCCGTCCTTCTGCCCCTGTGCTTGTTGCAGGAACAAAGGGATGAGGACTCGACTGGGATGCCTGTCTCACAAGTCAGACTCGTGTAGTGATTTCACAGCTATTCTTCCAGACAAACCCAACCGCGCTCTCAAGTGAGTAGTATGGCCACGTGCCATTCCCTGGGTAATATGACAAGTTATATAGCTCACTTCTTTAGTGAGTTGCTGACCAGATGAGCCACAAAAAAATTCCTGTCTCTTGACAGCTCCTTTTATATCCCTGGATGTGAGTGAAAGGAATGTTTATTTTCCTTCTCAGAATGTATAGCTTAGTGATCTAAGAATGGGAATCCTCTTTTTCTTCCTAAGAAAGCCCTAGCATCCATCACTCACAAAACTATGGGTGGTAAAGGACACTTCTTGGTTCTACTTAGTTGTCAATCTGAGCTCTCAATTTGGAAATAAATATTCAAACTTACTCTAAAAATATGTTTAGGTTCAAGTAACCTGAATTCAGCACCTCTTCTGCTGGTGCCTTATTAAATGCCATTGATGTTACCTTGTGTAACCTTCACACAACTACGTAATGGGCATCATTATCCACATTTCAGAAGTGCAGAAATTTAGGTGACAGAAGGAGATGGAGTCGGGAGCTGAGTCTAACTTTTCTAAGACCAGTTTCTTTGCATTGTTACCTTGACACCTTTAAATCATGTACTTACTTAGTTTTGTTCTTTAGACTAAAAGCCAACAGACAAAACTCACTGAATTCCAGCCCCGAGGTTTTTTGTTTTTTTTCCTCATCAATTACTTAAGAATGCACAAATTTACAGTGACAGAATCGCAGGAATCTGGGTATAGTCTTCATTTACTACCCCCCACCCCCACATTGTTCCAATTTGTTTTCCTGAGCAAATCTTAGTGGCTGTTGAGGGCAAGGGTTATTTCAGAAACATTCAAGAGAGATGTTTCTTTTTTTCTAGGAGGTTATCCACAGAAGAAGCTACGAGGTGGGCAGATTCCTTTGATGTGCTTCTCTCTCATAAGTGTAAGTAGAATTCAGGTCACATCATGACATGGTAAATCATCCATTTAGTGAGAGATGTACCAAAGGCCTGTGATGATCCAGGTATGTACTAGGTGTTCCAGACCTCTGTGCGCCCTGCTCTCACAGAGCCTCCTGCCTGGAGGAACATACAGAAAAGAAAATGAATAATTTAAATGCAGTGAGATGAGGGCCTTCTTTTCTGTTTTCTGGATTCAAAGTATGATCCCAAGAAGTCTTTGTATTCTCAGCAGTTTTAGCAAGAGAGAGTTTAGCTTAGGGATTTGGAATGATGGGCTCACTTGGGAATGCGAGATCTTGTTTATAGAACTGAATGGCCTCCCCCCAAATTATGGGAGAGTCGGGCTATGCATCAGTCAAATGAATATTTTGTGCATTTTATTGTTCACTTGAGTTGGCAGTTTTTGAGTTTTACTGTTGCTTTTTGTTTTGAGGGTTTACTATCCCAGCTGCATTTTACCTCTCAATTTCTTACTGAGTATAAGTTTTACTGGAACACAACTTCTGCTATCCTTCCTGTTCCGTTTTTCCCTTCCTCAAATGTAATGCCTTTTGTTTCCCACTAAGGCAGGCACAGTTGTGCATATTGCGGTGTGGAGAGGGCAATCTGATGTCAGCCAAACTTTTCATCTCTTGCTTTTTCTCATTATGTGCAAGTTCAAATTCACTGGGCTTTGAAACTAGTGACATTTACTACCTGGGCACGGCTGAGCCGGGGTGAGTAATAGAGAGGATTTTGTAAAGAGAAAGACTTCAAACAGACATTTCGTGCCCCTCTGAAATATGTCACAGTGATATTAGAAGCCCTAGCTGATCTGGGAACAGAAGGGCTGCTTTTAGCTTGGAGTAGTGTTTCCCCTTAATTGGAGAAAATGGTTTGGTACAATTAAATTAAAGGCATTGGGTGGGAGTCAGACCTGTGTTCTTGATTTTGACTCAGTGTTGTTACTAAGTAGTTGGGTGGTCTTGACAGAAATCCCAGTCTTCAGATGTCTTTAGAAATGATTTTGCTTTCAATTTGATCGGCAGTTCCGTCCAACTATGCTGCTGATCTGGACAAACTAATTAATAAATACGTTTGACTAGATTTTAAAATTAAATGCAAAATCTAAGAATAAGTACATATTGTAGCAAGTAATTTTGTGAGACAAATAGTCATTTTAGTATTCTGTGGATTGCACTTAAGAAGGAAAGACAGCATTGATTTAGCATATGTAACATATGGCTATGCCCCAAACAGCAAGCTTATGTGATGAATTTGCCAAGTTAATGGCAAATGTGTAATAATATTTAGGTTTTTCAGTAATGCTATTTTTTTTGTGAGGCTATTCTGACTGTTTTTCTGGAGTGACATTGGGCTAAACAAGTGTCACTACCAATTTACACCTTATTTTCTGGCTGGATTTCATTCAAGGTCATCTTGAAGTTTGGTTTCTATTTTAGCCTCACAACTGACTCACTTAGTTCAAGTCCCTGAGGCTGTTTCCTCATTCTAAAACGGGGATGGAAATGCTTGCTACCTGTCAACTGAATATGAGAAATTTAATAAGAGGACACCTTATCAAACACCGCATGTTCTCACTCATAGGCGGGTGTTAAACAATGAGAGCACATGGACACAGGGAGGGGAGCATCACACACTGGGGTCTGTTGGGGGTTGCCAAGAGAGGGACAGAGGGGGCGGGAAGAGGTCGGGGAGGGATAACATGGGGAGAAATGCCAGATGTAGGTGACAGGGGGATGGAGGCAGCAAACCACATTGCCATGTGTGTACCTATGCAACAATCCTGCATGATCAGCACATGTACCTCAGAACCTAAAGTATAATTAAAAAAAAAAAAGGACACCTTTAGTTGATTTCAGGTTCTCTACTTAAAGGTATTTTGTAAGGATATGGTGGGGTTTTTTTTTAATGATACTTTTATTTATCAAATGCAAAATAAATGTGCCTTGAGAATAAGGTTTCAAATATTGCTGTCAATTATTAATATTAAGTCATTATGGTCATAGTTTATGGTGGTGAAACTAGTGATTGGAAGCTTAGGGTTAGATTGCTGTAATAGTAAGACGTAGACATTGAAGAGGTTTAATTTTATTTATTTGATTTGATGACTTTTAGAACTGAAGACTCTGGATTCTGCTTCTGTCAGGAATGCTTTTGGTTTTCAGGAATGCAATGATGCTTTTCTGAGATGGGGACTCTGATAAGGTGTTACAAGCTGATAGGCGCAGTGACTCAGACCTATAATGCCTGCACTTTGAGAGCCTGAGGCAAGAGGATCACTTGAGGCCAGGGGTTCAAGGCCAGCCTGGGCAACATAGCAAGACCATTCCTCTAAAAACATAATAATCATAACAAATTATCTGGGTGTGGTGGCATGTGCCTGTAGTCCCAGCTACCTAAGAGGCTGAGGTGGGAAGACCACTTGAGGTTAGGAGTTCAGGACCCGCTTGGGAAACATAGTGAGACCGTGTCTCCACTAAAATAAAAAATTAGTGGAGTGCGATGGTGAATGCCTGCAGTCGTAGTTACTCGGGAGGCTGAGGCAGGAGGATTGCTAAAGCCCAGGAGGTCGAGGCTGCAGTGATCAATGATCACACCACTGTACTCCAGGCTGGGTGACAGTGAGACCCTGTTTCTTAAGAAACAAAACAACAAGCTGACACTAGATTGCTTCTTTGTAAAACTGCAGAAATAGGCTTTTTGAACTTTGGAGTTTGATATCCTTCTTGGAGTCTGGTGTTCTGTTTATACTTCTGTATAGTATAGAAGTAAAAAGCCAATGGAGTGGATGTCTCTGAAAAGCAAAGGGTCTGTATTCAGGAGTCGCTGGTAGAATTTCAACAGGGACTCCCCAGTGAAAGCTATGGAGTAGTCAGCCCAGGTTATCTTGAAGGCTGTTGACAACTTTCTGAAAGTCTAATTAATTTGGGTTGGTATTGTGACTCAATTAGAGCCGATTAAGCTTTTCCAAAGGGATTGCACGTGTGGAGCCTCTTAGGAGGGACAGCGTTGAGCAGAGGTTTGTGGAGCTTGCAATTAAGACAACAACATGTCCTAAGAAGTGAAGAGTGAAGAATCCCTGAATGACTGATCTCCAAAAAAAAAAAAAAAAAAAGTACATGAATCTAGAACCCACTCCCTGGTGATTTTGTACATGTAGGCAGCTGTCTCCCCTAAGTTTTCTATTTTGGAAAATACAGATGATTATTCCCCCCCCCATTCTCAATCTATAGAGCATCTTTTCCATCCCTGTTCTGTTGGGTGTTTTGGGGACTCATTTATGTTTAAAAAGATGTATTGAGTGCTCATTTTGTGCAAAATCTGTGGTAAGCAGCTGGACGAGGGGAGGCACAAAGATGAACAAGGCACAGTCCATCTCTGGTAGAGAATGCAGCCTCCGAGCGAACGGGCATGCATACCAATCACACAGGAAACAATGCAGTGTGCTGACTACATGCTGGGTGGCCTCAAGATTCCAAATAGAATCCTGACATAAGTGCTCTTCTTCAATTCCGTCTTGTCAATATTAGAAGACCCAACTGATCTGCGGGCAGAGGCTGCTTTTGGTTTACAGCCATGATTTCCACTTAATTGGGGATCGTGCTTTTGGACAATTAAGGGAAGAGCATTGTCTGGTAGTCAGATCTGTGTTCTCGATTTTGACCCAGCTCTGTTACTGGATAGCTGGATGATCGGGATGGAGTCTGTCAGTCTCCTAGAAAATCTGTTTCCTCAACTATACAATGAAGGATCTGGAGTAGGAGGAGGAGGTGTCAGAAGCTGGATCCAGGATGCTGTCTGCAGCAAACAGAGAAGCTGGGCAATAACCAGTCACCTTCGGCAGGTGGTTTGACTCAGCGCTGCCTGCAGGGTTATGTAAAATACTGCTTCAGAGCTGAAACGCTCCAGCCACCAGAAGAGGGGCTGTGGTGCCTGTGTTAAAAAGCTTCTCCCCTCCTTGGCTGAGCTCCTCATAGGCTGAAATCTCAAGCAAAAATAAAGCAACTTTGCTATTTTTAAACCTTAGAATTAAAAAAATCTGGAGGGCTAATATTTGGAGCTGTTTTATTTCCGATTATATCTGTTTACAAGTGCAGTACAAAGTGGAAGGTCTGGAAAGTAACCACTAGCCGAGCCCTCTTTAAAAACAAACAAACAAACAAAACAACTAACAAACAATGAAATTGAAACTGCTGATGGCTTCACTCAATAGGGAAGGATTTCTAATGTGCGTTAATTTGGCATCTTTTTCCTGTTCACCAGTAACGATTAGGCTTCATGTCTGTGAGCTGTGCATGTAGTCTGCCCCCAAGAGAGTGTGTGTGTGAGACAGTGTATACATTCAGGAGACTTTCTGCTCTGCAGCTTATACCCAAGAAAGCAAAGGTCTCTCGTTTATGGAAAATCTTTTCTGACAGGTCACTGAGAAACAGGCACAAAATGGTGTATATTCTTCTTTATTCCTCGTGAGGTTCATATGAACGTTTTTTATTTGTTCAGCTTTTAGTGGGACATTAAGTCCTGAAATCTGAGTTGGTGCTCCCTTCCTCCCCTTCATTCTCTCTCTCTTTCCTTCTTCCCTCCCTTCCTTCCCTTCTTTCTCCCTTCCTTCTTGCCTCGCTCTGTCCTTTGATACTTTTTGGACATAAAAAGTTAGATTTATTCCAGCTTTAAGGTGAAGATGAAGGCAGAGTTCCCTCCCCTTTCCTCTCACTTCTTTTTTTTTTTTCTTTCCTCTCACTTCTTAAGTGTGACCGCATACGTGGGTGACTGAACACCTCATCCCAGGCATTTACTTGGTACTTAGCCTTGTTTTGCTGTTTGCACAGAGGATGGAGGGTCTCCCTGACCCGTCCCCGCCAGGCCCAGGAAATGCTGGGTTAATGGATAGTACAGTTGAAAGCTCTTCTGCATTTGCAGAGCTGCTATCTATCTCTGGGAATAGGATACCAACAGAGAAACTTTTAGTTTTTAAAAATTAGCCCCCTTTGAGATAATGGTTGAGATATAAAAATATAATGACTTGAGCTGGTCACACAGCAACCAAGCAGAAGACCCCAAACAAACAATCTAATAAACAAATATTAAAATTATCAGTTCATGAAATTTCTGGTTACTCATCTAAATGGCCTTAGCTCTAGAACATACAGTTGAACAGTCAGGCTTCCATTCACTGCACAGCCCTCTTCACAGCCCTCTCCAGACCAAAAGGTTCTAGAACAGCGTAACTCCGAGTGGGGTCCAAGGGAAACAGCACCAACATCTGCTGGGAGCTTGTGAGAAACAAAAATCTGGGGGTCCTCTCAGACCTACTGAATCAGGATCCCTGGGGCAGGGGCCTGGGGAATCTTTTTCCCACAAGTCCTCCAGGAAGGTTCATACACATCTCAGCTTGAGAAGCCCTGTTCTCAAAGACACGTAAGTAACACCAGGAATCTGGAGCATCTGCTGGGGCAGGTGGCCTGTGCTTTCCAAGAAACACACTAAAGACTGTATCTCGTATGGAAGCTTTCCAAAATGCTCAAGCAGCACATCTCTAGTGGTACATCGTGTATCCCAGATTCCACTTATGTAGGGAGGAGGGTTCCACAGTAAATAAACAAATATGGCAGGTGTGCTTTCTGGATGTATTGAGAATGAGAGTCAGAAAAATATGTGCAAAGTAGAGATGGGTGAAAAAGAAACTTCTTCACTTCCTTGCCATCATCTTCACATTGTTGTAGTTTGTACTTGGACCCGGAAATGTGGGTGCATTTGGTGTTTACAGAAGGAATGCCTGAAATATTTTAGGCAACTATTAAAAGCCTGTTGAAAGAGGTCTGAATGAAAGCACCTGGACAAGCTTCTACCCCATTCTGTTATGTGACCTTATTCTGATTACTTAACCTCTGTGAACCTCACTTTCCTCATCCGTAGAAGGGGAATGATGAGACTTACCTTGCACAGTTGTGAGAGTTCAATGTGATCACTGTTCTGAAATGCTAAGCATGATGACATCTTCAGAGAGGCACTCAATAAAAAAAAAGCTATTGTAATTATTTTTGCTCTAACATAATATTAAATTCATTGAGAAAACATGAATTTCATGCCTCTTATATACCAGAGATGGTGTCAGCTTCTTGATCCCACAGACAGCTTGAGTTTGTGGGTTGCGAGTAGTATAGAATTGCCAATAGGGCTTCTTTGAATCACATAATACTTGTCCCCTTTGCCTCATGAGATTTTGGCAGCCCCTCTTCAAACTCCCCCATGCATGTGAGAGAGTCCCGTTGAGGTTGTAGTATTTATTTATTTATTTTGAAACGGAGTCTGACTCTGTCGCCAGGCTGGAGTGCAGTGGTGCGATCTCTGCTCACTGCAACCATCGCTTCCTGGGTTCAAGCAATTCTCCTGCCTCAGCCTCCCGAGTAGCTGGGATTGCAGGCATGCACCACCACACCTGGCTAATTTTTGTATTTTTAGTAGAGATGGAGTTTCACTATGTTGACCAGGATGGTCTCGATCTCTTTACCTTGTGATCTGCCTGTCTCAGCCTCCCAAAGTGCTTGGATTACAGGTGTGAGCCACCACACCCAGCTGAGGATGTAGTTTTTAAAAGCCCAGAAGGTGAATTTGATATATTCCCTTTTTTGTGAGTTGCTGCAGTATTTCTATATCAAACTAACTAGACCAATATTTCTGCATACTTGATTTTCAAAATCTTTTAGGCTATGGCCTGGTGTACATGAGGTTTTGTAATACTTCTCCTGTATTAAAGGATTCCTTTGTGAACGTTAAACCTTCACCCTGTTAGGGGCACACTTCTTTTGTCTATGCCTTAAGAGAAATTTCTTGCTGATTTCTTAAAATAGTTGCAGATACAGGCTCCACCTTGATTTTCTGGTTCCTTAACTCAGCATCTGCTTGATAAAATAGGAAAGAACATTGGAATAGGGGTTGCAAACCCAGGCTGTCCTTTCTTCTGCTACCACATCCTAGGCATAAGAAGCCATGCAACCTCAGAGATCACCATTTCTTTGTGTCCAGTGTAGGGTTTGATCATAGGCTCTCTCGTATCCTTTCTGGTGCAAAGACTTTAACAATCTTCAAGTCCTAATACAACTATAATAAATCATCTTGCTATGTATATACTAATGAAGTAGAGATCATTGAAGAAAATTACATTAATCACTCTACTGAAGTATAATTACCATATCAAATGCTTGCCAATAAAATGTCACAACTGGAAATAGTTTGTTCTCTAAGTAATCTCCCTAAATAAATCTTTCTTAGCCCCAGTTATTTTTAAAACTTTTTAGAGACAGGGTCTTGCTCTGTTGCCCAGGCTAGAGTGCAGTAGCATGATCATAGCTCACTGCAGCTCTGAACCCCTGGGCTCGAGATCCTCCTGCCTCAGCCTCCCGACTATTTGGAATTACAGGTGCAAACCACTATGGACACCTCCAGTTATTTGTTTAGAAACATTCATTTTACAGATTTCACAAAAGAAAAGCTTTGATCTTGATGCGATTCTCTTCCGAATTTCAAAGCAGTGACTTGTTTCTGGATCAAAGAGGTTTTGAGATTACCATTAGTATATGTGTCCTGGATTTTAGAAATGTGATTTCCATTCTTCTCCTCTATCTGCTCTTGGAACCCATTCACCAGCTTATTTCCTCCCTTTGTTCAGGGATACAAGAGGACTCTGGTCTTTGAGACAGCATGTTGTTGTTGTGATCTAGTATTTTTCCAAGCCTGGGAACTGAGCTAGGCTCAAGCCCACCCTGATGCCAGCTATATCAGGGCTCCTGGACCTTCAACTGTCACCTAAACTCCACTCCCTGCTGTACCAGCTGCACTGCTCATTCATAGTGACCCAGTTTCCTTTCTTATGTAAGCATCCTCCATCAAAGAACTAGCGGGAGAAAGCCAGCCGCAGGCAGCATGTACAGCCGTGGTGTATTCTTGGAGGTTCTGTGGATGCTCAGGTAAATGCCAATATTCTGTTCACTGTTCCAAGAATTCTGGACACAAGCCTTTCCCTTCCTGCCGCTAGATGCATATCAATCTTAAGAAAATGTACTTTTCTTAGGACCCTTGGCTTCTTAAAGGGTCAAAGAAAACCAAAGTGAAATAAAAATGAAATGACAAAACGGCAGATCCTTTTGTCATTTCTCTTCCAATTTCTCAAACTGTTCCCCACCTCCTTGCCTCTCAGTTACCAGGATCATTTTGTATTGGGTGTGTTATGTTCTGTATGATGACTCCTTAAGCCACTATTATTCCTTTAGTACAGGAATAATAGTCACTAACCTGGATCGAGCAATCACTGTCCATGTGTCAGGCCTGCATGTTGTTTACCTGTATGAACTCACCACATCCCGTAACCCTGTGGAGAAGATGCTGTCAGGACCTGTGTCTTACAGGTGAGAGAACTGAGGCACAAAGAGGTTAAGTCTCTTTCCCAAACTCACACTTAGCTGGTGTGGATTAGAGCCAGGACCGAATCCCAGGCAGAACAGCTTCAGGGGTCAGAGAGTAGTCAGTCACTCTTTCCAGCTGCCTGACATCTGTGGCGGGGGAATCTAGGGGAGGGGAACTCCAGTTGCCTGAGTCTAGGGGAGGGAGAAGGGACTGGGGTGCATGGGGCCTCAATAGAGGAAACACACTTAATGCAAAGCCTGTCACCCTGAGAGACGCTGGGAGACACGAATGAGCCTTTCAGAGATAAACCAGCGTCCTGTGTTTGAAGCCAACTACAGTTCATGGACAAGCAGAAGGGTCCTGGTGGAGGGAAAGAGGAAAGATAAAGAGGACAAAAAGGAAAGAGAACAGAAGAACAGGGGTGGGGGTGGGGCAGGGAAAGATGCTGAGGGGGCAGGGAAAGATGCTGAGGAGTCAGGGAAAGGAGCAGGCGAAAAGCTTGCTGGGAGGAAGTGGGAGGTAGATGGAAGGGGAGAAACTGTGGAGCTGGCTGTATTTCATGCAATAGGCTAGGATATTACACAGTTGTGTTTGGATTTGTTTGGTCACATAAGCAGGAAAGGTGGGCCAGGTGGGTCGGTGGGGGAACAAGTGGTCTGTCCACGGAAGCCCGCTGCTGCCATCTGCTCCGGGCAAGAGGAAGGGCTCCTGCAGCCATGCCCTCTACCAGCTTCTCACTTCCATTGTTCAGACTAAAGTGTCTCTTTGTTCACTGACCTTCCATGGCCTGCTTTGCTCAGTGCAGGCTGTGGGAATATAAAAAGGGTTGGGGGAGATTGGGGCTGAGAGGGGTGGGCATAGAAAGTGGGTGAGCCGAGGAGGAGGGCTGAGGGCAGCTGCAGCCTGCACAAGCTTTTGTGATGTGTGTCTATTGGGGCATCTTTGCCACAATCTGCTCTCTGTTGCATCTCAGGTCCAGACCCTCCCAGGAAGGGCCCATTCTCCTTCCTTAGATTCCTTCCCCTACAATTCCAGGCAACTTTCAAGTAGCATGTTCTCTTTTGTTTTCCCTCCCACTCTCTCTGAGCCTGTGCTGGAAATGCAGGCCACCACATTTTGGGCTGAAGCTGCCTGAGAGAACATGGCATCTTTACAAGGCCGCTCAGCTGTTCGTTGTCCCAGCATCCCCTGGCCATGGTTCGGAAGGATGCCTTTCTGCTCACACTTCAGCTCTTTTGAAATGAAAAAGCCAAGATAGGGCGGGCCGTCAGTGCTGTGGGAGAGAAGAGACTTTAGGCAGGTTCCAAGTTATTGGTGGCACCTAATGGCCTCAGTTCTCACCACAGAGAAGGTGAGAGCCGGTGTCCTTTTGCTGGAGAATCTCCAGGTCTGTGAGCCAAACGGGACACTTGCCAGGCTGTGGCACGTGTGTGGTGCGTTTGCCTGATTTGGGCTTACTGTCTATCTCTCCTTTGGAGGTCTGCCAGCGTCACCAGTGGAGAGAGGAGAGTGGGTCAGAATTCACGCAGACGTGTGTGCAAATCCACTTCTTACCTTTTGCTGGCCAAGTGACTACAGACAAACTCGCCTCGTCTCACTTGCCTTGTTTATAAAACACACTTTGCTAAGAGCTAACATTTATTGACTGCTTATCATGGACTACTAGGCACTTTTACGTGGCTTGCCTCATTTAATCCCTATAACAGCCAATTCAGCAAGTCCTGACATTATTCATTATTCCCATTGTACAGATGAGAACACCTGGGCTTGGAGATGTTGACCCTTTTCCAAGGTCATGCGGGATTCAGACTCAGGCTGTGTGACTCCAGAGCCTCTGTCTGCGGAGGAGCGTTGATGTAGGACTGAGTGAATGTATGTAAACTGGGCAGCACAGAACTCGGCCTGGAGTAGGTCCTCGCTATATGATGGTGATGACATTGACATCGATGAGGAGAAGGATGGAATTGTGGAACTGCGAAAATCAATCAGCCAAGAGCTCTGTCTGATACAGGCTAGTCTAAGTTGCCATGAGGGCATGGAGCAGAGTGCTAACTGTAGCTGGGAAAGAGCATCAAATCCAACCCCCTCACTTTACAGACGAGGATGCTGGGGCCCAGTGAAGCTGAGTGTGTTGTCCAAGGTCACACAGTTAATGACGGGGCTGATTCTGGTCAGAACTGGTGCTCCCAGCTGAGACCCATTGTGCTTCTGCCTCATCAGGCTGCCAGGTAATGAGAGCTGGCTATGAGTTCACCACACATCTCCAGCTCCATACGTCCCCATCCCCGCTGAGGCAGCCTTAGCTGCTTACGGTGGAACTTGGTGGAACTCTCCTGCCCATTCCTACCCTGTTTCCGTATTGATATATGCTCAGATACCCCTCCGCCTTCCACAGTGGCTTTTCTCATTTTCTCTCCACCCCACCTAGAAATGTCACCATCTCTGGTGTCACTTGTGGCCTCCTTGTCTTGCCCTACAGTGGGAGTCCTCTCCCTCCACTTCAGTGGTCACTGGCACAGGCATCCCTCGGGCTACTGTCACGCAGAGCTGGAGGCTAGACCTTCTACGTGCATGAGGATGCTGGCTTTGCAGTTTAGCATCCTTGCCACTTACTGACTGTGTGACTTTGGGGAAGTTATCTGGCTTCTCTAAGATTTGGTTTTTCTCCTATAAAGTGGTGAAAATATCAGGACCTAAGCTATAGATGTGCTATGAGAAGCCAGTGCCGTAAAATTCATATACCACTTGGTGTGGTGCTGGGCCCAAAGTAAGTGTGCTATCAATGCTTGCTGATGTTACTTTAAAATTCTTTGTCTGGCTTCAACTTTTTTAACTTCCTGCTTATCTTTATCCCCTTCCTCTATGCCCCAATTGCCACTTGCTAAATCCTTGCTATTCTCCAGTTCAAGGATCATCTGCCAGCCTGGAACTAATTAATGGATCCTCTCTCTGAATGATGGATGCACCATCAAATTTAAAGTTCTTGCTCCCTTTTTGGTGCATTTTAATTCCTCCAGGAATCTAAGTCTAAACAATTGTTTGACTGTTTTCTATCACGTTCTTATTAACTTTTTCAAGGTCGCTGTTCCAACCCCTTCCCACTCTCTTAGGCTTCCCCACCGTAGCCCACTCTACATTTGTAATAATTCAATTAATTATTTGAAATTATCACTTAATGTCTGTTACACTAGACTAGCCTATAAATTCTATGAGGTGGTGACTTTATCTCATTTGTTTGTGCCATAGCCCCAATACCTAGTACATGGGTGCAGCCCACATTCACAGTGACCTTATCCCAAATTAATAACAAAGATTAAGCTGTCCCACTTGACACAGCTCAAATATGTCCCTTTTCTGGCTGTTCTTCTTTGTTTTCCTCTGCCTTTCTCTTTTTTTCTTTGCCTTTGTCCTTAAGGAAAACAAGTCCTTTCACTTTTTCTTGGTCCCTCTCCTCTAAAATTTGCCTTCAAATTTTATTCTTTTGCTTCTTTTCGTCTCCCATTTTCAGTGCCCTTTCCCTTCTGTCTGCCCACACATCTGGAGAGACCTTGCTTTGGAGTCAGATGGACCTAGCTGGGAATCTTGGCTCTGCTCCGGCTGGCTGTGTAATTGGGCATGTATTCCTGTCCTCTAAGCTTCAGTTTCTTCCTGTGGAAAGTGGAGTGATATTATCTATGGATCAGTGTTGTGAAAATAAATTGAGCTAATGTTTTGTAAAGTCCTGAGCAAAAAGCAGGGTGTATAGTAAATAAGTAAAATTCCTTGGCCCGAATCCTAAATAAATAGGTAAAAACAACACCCTACCTTTCCTAGGTTCTACCATCTTCTTCAGCTAACATCAGACAGACTTTCAATTTCCTGCCTGAAATGAGAAACTTCCCTGCATTCACACATAGCCCTTCCTTTTGCTCCTCATCATATTTCTTCTACCTTCCTGGGTGCAACATTTTGTCAATTAGATTCTTTCCTTTAACTTCAACGTCTGCTGCTCAACTGGTCTTTTCTGATCAGATCAACATTTACACATACCCAAGTCTATCTTAAAAAAATAATCTCTTTCCTGACCTCATGTTTCCTTCCAGCTATGCTGTCTTATTTCTCTACTTTTTTCTCTACCAAATTTGTCGCAAGAGTCATCTGAATGACTGTTTGCACTTCCTTCAGTCTGATTCACCACCGTACGTACCACGGGACGGCTAGGACCCCATCACACCATGAAAACTCTTCCTTCCAATGCTTGCTGAATCTAGTGATCGCTTCTCAGACTGTATCTAGCTTGACCTGTGGGAAGCACTAGACACAGTGACTACTTCTTTCTTGAAATGTTCTCTTCCTGGCCTTTTGTAGTGCTGCAAAATTCTTCCATCTCTCTGGCTCTTTCATGGGCCTCTTGGTATATGCTATCCTAGAAGCAGGCCCGTCATTTTCAGCTGTATTATTGTTAAATGCTAGTCTTAATAAACTCCTTCCAATTACTCAAACTTTCTTAGTTTTAGGTCCTCATGCCTGTGGTTTCCTCTTGCTGAAATTCTCTTCTTCATCCTCCCCTTTTTCTTTCACTTAGCTTTCTTCTCCTCTACTTCCCACATCAGCTCAGAAGCCTCTTCCTCCCATGGGTCTTCCCTTCTCTCATCTGGGCTGGCTAAGGCACCCCTCCTGGGTCCTTCATGACCCCTCTGCTTTCTCTATCATGAAACTTATCACACTACATCATAATCAACCATGATTACATTTTCTTGACTCAAACATCCCCTTGATGGCAAGTTCTGTTTTGTACCTGCTTTTAGCACATAGCAGAGGCTGAGTCACATAACAAGTGAATGAATGAATGAAGATGACATTATTGCTATGTTGGATTCGAAGTTAGTGTACCTTATATGAAGTTTTTGATGCTACATATTGTTAGCCAATGTTAGCCATGTGAGATTGGGCACGTCACTTTTCTCAGCTGCGGTTTCCTCAACTGTAAAATGAGAAGTAAAGCAAGGCTCCTGAGAGCACTCTGCAGAAGTTCTCTCTACTCATCCACACAAAGATCCAACAAAGCTGAAACCTGGATTAAAGGAGGTGATGTCTATACCTCATCTAGGGCCAGACAGTTCCCTTAGCAAGGCTATCTTTCCCAGTACCATGAAGGAAGGCAGAAAGGTAATTTTCTTTCCTTGTCTATAACTGTGTTCACCTTGTTCATAAGCACCTGTTTCTGTTTGGTTAAAAATTAAAATCTGATACAAGCAACCTTAACCTCTCCCATTCGAAGAGTGTAGTCTCTTCTGGTTTAAACGAACAACAGGCTCTTCTGAGCTGCTTTTCCAAGTCACTTTCCAGTCATTCTTTTAGATAGACGCACAGTCTTTTAGGGCCCCCTCGTTCCCCTCCTCATTCCCTGAATACAGTGGAAAGTGTGTTAAGATGGAGGCAGCAGAGGGAACATCTGGCCTATGGTCCCTTCGTTCTCCCCTTGTCCATTGATAGTGAAACCATGGACTGGTCACTGCTCAGAGTCCCCTCCTTGCTAAATCAGCCCTTTACTGAGTTCTCAAGGGCACTGGGTCTCCGTCAAGGAGAAAATCTCCTCAAGAGCACTGAGGCTTCCACAGCTCCAGCTGTTTTTCCCTCGAACCTCTGCCTGTAGCCTCTGCTGCAGGGTCCTCTCCTGCAAGCAGTGGGGATCTCCTGGCAGGCGGGCTGGCTCTCTAATTCAAGTTCCCTCTGGAGCCTGTGGAGACTTCTGGATCTTCTCCATGGAGGGGACAGAATGAGGGAGGGGTGGCAAAGAAAGTTTCCATGAGAGATTTCATGGGCAAGGGTTTTATGATTTTGGTCTCTTATGTATCCCAAGACCTTGAACGGTACCAATGGTCCCCGACTTACTATGGTTCGACTTATGACTTTTTAACTTTATGATGGTGTGAAAGTGATATATATTCAGTGGAAACCGTACTTCAAATTTTGCATTTGGATCTTTTCCCAGGCTAGCAATATGTGATATGATACTCTCTTGCAATGCTGGGCCAAATAATCTAACACAATGTCTGTTTTATAATCAAGTGCTGAATAGCTCATGTAATTTACTAAACACTGTACCAAAAGTGTTCTGAGCACATTTAGGGTAGGTTCGGCTGAGCTGTGCCGTTCAGTAGTTTAGGCGTATTAAGCGCCTTTTTGACTCTTGGTACTTTCAACTTATGATGGGTTTTTCACCATCTATGCTTTTTTACATTAGTAGTTGTTTTAAAAGATATTGCTGAATTGAATGAATGATTCTCAGTCCATCTCTGCCTAAACATTGCTGTGTCATTGTTTCATTTTGATTTTCAGTTTATCTCGGGTTTCTTTTTCCTTATTCCAGAGTTTTGAATCCAGTGTAGGAACGGGAGCGGGAGGTGCCCTGAGTAGACCTCTCATTTGATTCTAAACTGTGTTACTCTCATCTTCTTTTTTGGTACAGGAGCACTTTTATTTTCCTCCTGCCTGATGGGAAGTAGCCTTACATTATATTTCACTTTCTCTATACTCCATGGTTCAGAGTTAAGGTGATCATGTGTCCTGAGTTTTGCCTGTGGTGGTCACAGTTTATAACTATTGTCTGCATGTAATTAACAGTGATGCACCCTTAACTCTCAAAATGACCTGGCTTGGATGGTAAATTACATGGCTATCTTACTTTTTTTTCTTTTTAAGACAGGGTGTCACTCTGTCACCCGGGGTAGAGTGCAGTGGTGTGATCACAGCTCACTGAAGTCTCAACCTCTAGGGTTCAAGTGATCTTCCCACCTCAACTTCCTGAGTAGCTGGGCACATGCCACCACACTTAGCTGAGGTTTTTTAATTTTTTTGTAGAGATAGGGTTTTGCCATGTTGTCCAGGCTGATCTTGAAATCCTGGGCTCAAGCAATCTTTACCTCAGCTTCCCATATGTTAAGACTACAGCTGTGAGCCACTGCGCCTGGCCATTCTTTTTTTTTTTTTCTCTATTTTTTTTTTCATTTGAGATGGAGTCTAGCTCTGTCGTCCAGGCTGGAGTGCAGTGGCATGATCTCTGCTCACTGCAACCTCTGCCTCCCGGGTTCAAGCGGTTCTCTTGCCTCAGCCTCCTGAGTCGGCGTGAGCCACTGTGTCCAGCTAGCATTCCTAGTTTTTAAAATGACTTTGAGCTCAGACTTCCAAACTGAAATCTCCTTGTGACTTAAAGCTTAGTGTTGGGGTTATACAAAAACTTTTCTCTCTCTTATGTTCCTGGCTCTTGCAAATAAAGGTCTTGGCTTTTATGATATTGTTCTAATATAGACATTAAAATATCTATTTTGAAAGACAAAAATACACAATAACTTTTTAATTCAGAGAAATAAAAACATTTCAAGAAAGTAAAAGTAAGCATTTGAATACATCAACAACATGGTACCAGCAATCTGTCAAATGACCTGGCCAGTGCAGTGTCCTGGTGCATAGTGGTGGATGCCAGATGCCCAGCTCATCCTGTCGCCTAGAATTAGGAGTTGTTTACATTTGTTGTTCTGGGGAATTTTTAAAAAGAAATAAAAGATTATTGCCAGAGTTTTTTATAACCAGTAGAACACTTCTTTATCTTAGGTTGTATGTGCCCTTCTCCTGAAGACAGTTTATAGAAAGCTATAGCTGTTATTTGATTAGAGGGGAGTGTGTTGAGGTTGAAATAACTTATAAAAAGTTTTTAAATAAAAACATTAACTGGATGCATAAACTATCAATAAATGTGATTTCCCTTTCCAACTCAATGTGGTAACCCTGCTCATCTTGTGTTGGTTGGGAGCACTGCCTGGTAATATATATGATATTGATTAATAAAAATGAAAAGGCATATTAATTTGTTAAATCACTTGGCAGAAAAATTATACTCAATCTTAATTAAAACATAATTTGATAGGCAATATCTTTTAAAATAAAGGATGCATGGAATAAAACATCAAAATACAGCACCTTCAAGATTTTTTTTTTTTTAAGGGGCTTGCAACCCTGTCCAGGTAACAGAATGACACTGCTGACTACATTTTGTAGGTAGTTTACTTTCAGATTTGTTTGGTAGTAGCAAAGGATGAGATCTTCACACTCCCCTCTAGTCCATCTTCTAACAGGTTGTGTGTTTCCTCAGGGTGGTTGACTTGGATTAAGGTAGAGAACAAATTATTTGACCTAATTATTAAATGGCAACATAGCTTACCAGTAGACCCAGGGGACAGACACCTGTGCCCCAAACATATTATTACGGCTTTCTAAACGCGACTTGGTAATATCACTATGACTCTTGAACAAGAAGTATGGCTTGTGTCTGAGGACACTTGTGTGTCTAACAGAATTGGGACTTTTTTTTTTTTTTTTGATTGAGTCTCACTCAGTCACCCAGGCTGAAGTGCAATGGCATGATCTCTGCTCACTGCAACCTCCGCCTTCCTGGTTCAAGCGATTCTCCTGCCTCCCTGCCAAGTAGCTGGGATTACAGGCATGTGCCACACACCTGGCTAATTGATTTTGTATTTTTAGTAGAGATGGTATTTTACCATGTTGGCCAAGCTGGTCTCAAATTCCTGACCTCAAGTGATCCACCTACCTCGTCCTCCCAAAGTGCTAGGATTACTGATGTAAGCCATCACACCCAGCCGAGAATGGGGTTTTCAAGAGGATGTGGAGGAGCAGTGTGCTTGGATAATCAGGGGCACCCTCACACTATTAATACCTTTCTTTCTTCTACAGTTCTTAAACTTAAGCTGCTTCCTATCTCTCTTCTTCCTCTCACATCCACAGATGGGGTGGCTGCATTCCGTGCCTTCTTGAAGACGGAGTTCAGTGAAGAGAACCTGGAGTTCTGGTTGGCCTGTGAGGAGTTCAAGAAGACCAGGTCAACTGCAAAACTGGTCTCCAAGGCCCATAGGATCTTTGAGGAGTTTGTGGATGTGCAGGCTCCACGGGAGGTGTGTTGATAGCGGCGATCATCCTGTCTATCCATGGCTCCTGGCTTGCATCTCTCTCCTCAGAGAGGATCTGAGCCAGGCTTGATGAGGCCTTTCTTATACTAAACTGAGCCTCATCATTCTGGTGGCCCTTGATGAAAAAAAAATCTTTTTTAAGGAACAGAAACCCAGGGTTTCCATCAAAGGAGCTCCATTAGGAATGTTTTAGTTGTCCACCCGTGAAACATGTGCTAGCAGGGATTTTGCAAGAATAGATGCTACCGAGTCTATGTTCATTTTCCTGGTGGAAGGCAGCATAGCTTACTGAAATGTGGATCTGCTTTACAATCTTGCTTCAATTTTAGCTCTTCCACTTACTTAGCTGTGCGATCTCGGTCAAATTACTAAACCTCCCTGGGTCTCAGTTTCCCTTTCAGAGTATGAGGGGTAAAGCGCCTGTTCAGTATTTGCCGCTGCTCATTAATGAGTAATTACAGTTATTTATGTTATTTAATTATAATTATTTATAATAATAGGATGAATTTCTATTATATTGCTGTTCTGCATTATAATACAGAATTTTACTTGGGAGGGGAGGGTTTAAATGAAGAAAAATGTTTGCTACTACAAGTTTAGGTGCATTGCATTTTTACATCCGTTCAATCATGCTTTGACTTGGGATGCAAGGAGTCTTCCAGTTGGCTAGGATGCTAGAGGCCCTTTATAATGCTGGCTGGAACTGAGATGTGCATGCTAACCACGGCCTCCCTCCACGGGGCATTTGTTTTCTTACTAGACAAGAAAGGGCAAGAGGGAGAGCTTACTTCAGGGCACCTGCATTTACAACTGGCTTGGGTCTATCCCATTGCCTCCGTTGTGAAGGTCCCTGGATTAGGGATTCAGGTACTTTGAGATTTTTGCCTTGGCTCTGTTACTAACTTTCCATTCTACTTTAAACAAGCTTTTTAGTCTCTCTTTTTTGCAGTGTTCTTATCTATAAATTGGGACTGAGAATATCTGGTCTTCCGACCCCACAGGATTCTTGCTGTGATCAAAAGGAATGACCTCCATGGAAGCAATTTGAAAAGCAGAAAGCACCTTAAGTCTGTAGATGCTGCCATTGATAATTATTGCAGAGTTAGGTTCAGCTGCCAGGCGCCTTGGCCCTTGAGGGCCTGTGACCTTGCTCCCTGTTTGTATCTCTAGGTAAACATCGACTTCCAGACCCGAGAAGCCACGAGGAAGAACATGCAGGAGCCGTCCCTGACTTGCTTTGACCAAGCCCAGGGAAAAGTACACAGCCTCATGGAGAAAGACTCTTACCCCAGGTTCCTGAGGTCCAAAATGTACTTAGATCTGCTGTCCCAAAGCCAGAGGAGGCTCAGCTAGACCTCAGAAGGGACTCCTGGAAATCACTGGCTTTCCCCTCCCCTTGCTGCCACGATCATACTCTAATGTGAAATGTCATAGGTGTTCAAAAGTGGTGGTGTTCGGGGTGGGAGGCTGGGGGTGAGGAGGGAATGAAGGGCCATTCCAAAGTATGACCCAGCTGCCGGAGCTTGGACTCTCTTCCATTTACCCACATTTGTGTTCTGGTTAGTGGTAGCGCCTTGCTGCTGTCGCCGTTTTCTGGGTCAGCAGCTTGCCCTTCATAATGCCTTGGGTCACCTCCGCTGAGAGGGCAGATTTGCTGTGCTAGGCTAATCTGTAAATAATGCAAATGCGATTCCCACCACCTGTGCACCCTTCTCAGTTAGGATGCCTGACTCTCCACTTGTTGTAAATCACCGGGAGGAACAGCTGAACGACTTGGTCTCACCTCTGTGATTTGTTGTCACATTGTTGTGGCCAGCCCTGCTTACTGGGACCTCACAGCTTAGGAGAGAGGTTTCTGTGGGATCCCAGGTTTCTAGTGCTGTCATTGACAGGTGACCTCTCGGAGAAGGAGTGAAATCCATGGAGTTGTTTGTTTCTTCTGTTTCCATTGGACCAGTGTGAAAAATCGTGATCACTTCCCATCTTGGCCTAGGAAATTCACAAGACTACCCTACCCTTGCATTTCCAGAAAGAGTCTTGGGAGGTGTTCTTCACGACTTCTGAAGCGGAACAGCCATTAAGAAAGATACAGCTTGCAAATCTTCCTCAATTCTACCAAGAACTTTTCCAGAAGTCAAGAGACCAGGGAATGTAGCCCCAGTAGACTTCTATTCAGAGAGGGTACTGTATAACCTGTCTGTTGCTCATTGTCTTCTCTGCCCTCACCTCTCTGCAGCATCATACATCACTGATCTCTTAGGATGACAGCTTGGCAAAGGGAGGTGAATTTCTATAGCATGGAGTGCTCCCACGGTGCCTAATACTTTCCCTGTATCTCCACCTCCCCACTCCCATGTGCCAGTCATGTAATTATGATGGGGGAGAACGGGAATTTAGGCTGAAACTCTTTCCAGCATGCTTCCTGGGAACATGCTTTCTTAGAAAGGTCTCTCTCTCTCTCTCTCGGCTACCATGAAGCAGCTTCTTTCTTGATCTTTTACCTTTTGGAATTAAGCGTGAAATAGGAGATGTGGCTAAGAAGATTACTGTGAACATCCGGACGTGGAGAACCTTCCTGAGATGCTTTCATGGTATCCTGCAGCTCCTCTCGGAAATATGTCAGGCAGCTCTTCCTTGGAGGATGAGTGTGCAGCCTGGAACCTACTCTAGCTGCCAGGAAAAAGCAGATTTTGGCACAAGAGTAGTGCCAAGGAGATGAACCTTTAGCAGGGAGATCAGAAAATGAAAGGGGGGCATGGAAGAGGCTGGTTTCCAGGTGGAGAGGATATCAGAGTGGTTATTTTTGGGATATTCAAGACCAGTGGATTTGGATTCATTGCAGATCTACACAACTTTCAGCTTGACTAAATGGAATAGCACATCATTAGGCATAAGCTCTGGAGTGCAGGTGATTGAGAACCGGGCTGATCCGTTCTCCTTTGAAGGGGTGAGGGGCCTTTTAAGATTATGCTGGTGGTGTTCTAGGGCTTGTATTCCTCTCCAATAACTTTGAGAATCTCTTCCTTTTTAGCTATAGCTAGGCCAGGCCAAGAAGGCCCTTGAGTCCCACTAGTGTTAGGGCCCACTGCACTGCCATGGCACACGGTTATCTGTGAGTGAGGGTGGGCGTGACTGTGAACCTCAAGAGGAGAGAAGAACATATGTGTCCTAGCCCTCACACTGAAGAGACCTGTGGAATTTCATGCTTGAGAACTCCAAAGCCTCAAATGAATGTTCCTAGTTAGATCAGGTAGTATCGTTCCAACCCTGGTTTAAAAAAAAAAATCATTCTTTCTTAGATAAAGCTGCCAGAATTAATTTAATGATTAAATTCTCTAACAGGGTATTTTAAACATTGTTTACATATGAAATGTGCATCTGCTGCCAAATCTACTGTTGAATGAGGTGCATATAAAGTGGAACTGCACAGAGTTATAGAACTGTGAAACATTCTAAAAGGGGCCTTTTCACCACTTCCACTATCCCAAGAAGAAAAGGCTGAACAAGCGTGTATGCGATGGCCTCATAGAGGGGCCTAGAATTCTTGCCAACTACTGATGAAACACAGGCTGCAGATGATGGTGTCACAGTGCCCTGGTGACTTCCTCCAGCAATGAGGAGGTGTGAAAGACCCAGCTTGGGTATCTTGAATTTCGCAGCTAAGCAAGGGTATGTGGGTGTGTGTCCATGTGTAGAGGAACGTGATAGCTGAATTTATGGTTCTCCTGTGGAGCATTTCTGTGTGTTTGTGTGTGTGTGACCATTGTGAGCATTAGACTAGTACACGGCAGACATGATCTTCCTGTGGGGTGGAGCTTTCCTCATACCCTGTATGCCCTGCTTCCCACAAGAGGCGCAGAGATCTTCACTCTGATGCCTACTTAGGCACTCTGGTCATGCCAACCCAGATTTTGGTCAGTGATAAAAGAAAGAGAAATGTTTACAACATCTAGAGCAATATCCAAGCATACCTCATCCCTGAGCTTCCATGTTTCTCAGTCCTGCCCTTTCCTCTTCCACAGGCCCGTGTCCATGGGTATCACTTCCATTTATTTCTTGTCTTCCTTTGTCCTCAGGCTGGTCCTGTGCTGTAGACTTGCCTTCTGGACTTGAGGCTTGCTCGGTCCTGGGCCTGTGCAAGTTCCAGGCAGGCCAGGGCAGGAGTTCAGGCAGAGCTGTGACTTCTAGAATCGCTCTCCATCCCCTAGTGATCTTTGGTCTCACTGGAGGACTAACTTGTTTGGGGGCTGCTGCGAGACTTGTCTTTGCCCTTGGCAAACGAAATAGAATTCTGTCAATATCAACCATTCATGGCCTTGGGCACCTCTAGGGTGAGGAAGAATCCTCTGAGGCAATCTTTCTCACTACACTTGAGCATGCACAGGAATCACCTGGAAAGCCTGTAACACGTGCTAATTCCCAGGTGCACACCCAGAAAGGCTGATCTGATAGACCTGAGATGGGGCCCAGAAATGTACATTTTTAATAAGTTTCTAGGTGGCTACTGGCTTGTGGACTTGGAAAAAAGACGGTCTTAGACAGTGGCTCGCGACCTTGGCTGCTCCTTAGAATCATCTGGAGAGTTTTTAAAACCCAAATGTCTAGGTCCCACCTCAGAACAGCCAAATCAGAAGCTTTTGGTAGAGACCCAGGCATCAGTCTTTTTTAAAGCTCCACAGGTGATTCCAATGTGCAGCTGAACTTAGGAAGCATTGGTCTAAGGAGTGAGGAGCAACACAGCCTGGGGGAAACGCAGCTGTGTGGGCCAAGGGGGCTGGCGCATCTCCAGATGCAAGCAGTAGATAACGAGGAACCTGGCCAGCCCTGGAGCCTCACTCAGGATGGCTGCCTCTGTGCCCTCTGGGTCTGACTTGCTCCTTTGAGGTGTACATTGCTGGGTAGCAGCCATGCTAAAGGTGGTCACTGAACGGGCCCTTGATTGAAAGATGCTCTGCCATGCTTTCTGAGCCTTGCCTCCTCCAAGCTTGCCTCCTGGGCTGTTTCCCCTGTCTGTTTTCCTGTGCCCCTGTGTTTGGCCATTTTGTGTTAGGCTCTGCCTCTGTACCCAAGGCCATGGGACAACGTAGTTGGAACTCCCACTTAGGCGGTAAGTGAGGTGTGTCTTAGTAGTGACAATAGTAGTAACACAACTTCCAAATTTCTCAGTGGAAAATTTCACGTCCTGGGGATATCAAGATCTGTGAGGCCTTTCCAAGACCTCACCATTCCCTCTTTGGTACCAGGTTGGGTGGGCAGCTGGGAAGGTCCTAGTTGATTTTAACCTCCGGTGCTCTCCCCAGAACTGCTGCTCTGAGTAAACCAAAGCTGTGAAAGAGCATTCTGCACAGGCTGCGGGCCCGGCCTCTGGGTGCAGGCCCCGGGCGCATGGCCTGCGCAGCTCAGCTGGCTCTGCTGTGAGGGAAAGCTGTGAACTTACTGTGCTGAGAGCTGGGGGAGGGTGGAATGGGGAAGACTGAAGAGGAAGGAGCAGGCGGGAGAGACCAGCCGCTAACATGGTGTCTGCTTCTCCGTGCACCAGAGGAGAAGGGAGGAGTAGCAAATGCAAAGGCAAGGTGGTCTCCCAGCAACAACAGTGTCCAGACCCTGTCTGTGCCGCTTCCACGCAAGGCAGAGGCATTGTGATCTTCCATCCCAGGCTGCCCTTCACTCTGCCAAGTGTCAGGCCTCTTTAAATCTGCATCCCTCTGGGTTAGAAGCCACTCGGCGTGAGATGGTGGAGGAAGACGCCAAGAGCAGAGATGCCTTCCTGTCCCTGTGGTCTCTCAGGACTCCGCAAGATGCTGTGGACCAAGATGGGAGACTTCAGGATGGGGCCACTGGCTTTCCTAGGTTGGGCTCTGGGTCCTTTCAATAAACGGTTCCTTGATGCTTACTCCCTTTGGGTCCTCCCGCTCCCTTCCCTCTGCCAGGTCTGGGAAAGGAGGCTGGGCTCGGTGTGTGCTCCAACCTCGGTAGCATTAGCCGAGTCACGCGGCGAGCACAACAGATTTGTAGCAGCTCATCTGCCGTTATAAACCGCTTGGCTGATGGAGTCCTCACTGAGTTGTTTCATTACCGTGTAAAGTGGAATAATGTCATTCACCTTTACTATAAACAAGGCTGTGAGACCATAATAAACAGAACTGAACAAGCTGCCCTCTGCTCTCTGCCCACTGCCCAGCTGACTCTTTATGAGGAAACTCTCCATGACACATGGACTCCCTGGAGGGGGGCCACGTGGCTTCACCTGGAAGTGGCTGGCACAGGGCTGGCCATCAGGAGAAGCAGGGGTGTGGGTAAAAATAGATGAGTATGGCTTGGGGATAAGCGTGTGGTGGAGAGTGACTTTGGGTTATGAGAGCGGCTTTGAAACTGTAAAGTGCTGTATCAATTCGAGGTGGTGTTTTTATTACTACCACCTACTGCTTGAAAAGGCAGACAGACAAAAGGGTGAGGATGGTTTGTGTATTTGTTCAGCTGGAAAAATCTGGAAATGCAGTGGGTTGATCTTGCTTAGGGCTGTAACTCACTGTATCCAATCAATATGTCCCCAAAAAGTGTGTATTAGTCATCAGATCTTTAAGTGCCTGTGGGGATCAGGTCTCGTGGAGGGGACAGAAGGAGAATAAGGCACTGTATCTGCTCACAAAAGCTCATTCTTCAAATGGGGTGATAAGACAGAGAGAGATGTAAAACCTTAATTATCCAAATAATTGAAAATGCTCTGGAAAAGGTCTGTCTTTAAAGGAAAGCTGATGTTTCATCAACTATAAATTGTTTGGGTTAAAAGAAAAGTCCTTTTGTAAAGCAAATGATTACCCTCAATTCCAATTTTGTAGACTGGGCAAGGAGTTGTAGTGTGTCAGGCTGCTGCAAACAGGAGTCCGCTGCTGGGGAGGGGTGTGGCTGGTTTCTGTCTTTCTGGCTTTGCCCTTCTACTCCTTCTGCTGCTATTCCCACCTGGGGCCCCTGACACCTCCAGGAGAGTGGAAGGGAAAAGATAAGAGGTAAGGGATAAGGGGTGTGGGTGGGGGGTCAGGCCTGTTGTAGATGCCATCTGTGGGCTCTCCAGCCTGGGATGACTCTGTGGAGGCGGAAGTGGAGTCATTCCTGGTTCATTGGAGACCCTGTGTCTTGGGAATCTACCCCCTGCCGGTCTCCCAGTGAGGGTGAATGATTCCCTCTGGCTGGTGACTGGTCCTTTTCGATAGTGCCCCAGCTTCTCCCTGCTGCAGTCTTCTTGCCTACTTGGACAGGTCCTAGCTTGAACTCAAGCTAGTCTTTCTCTCTAGAGGCCTACAGCGGGCCCATTGGCACCATTTGGATCTTATTTTTCCCTAGAATTAGAAGAAAGCAGCTGCTCTTCTTGCTCTGCAGCCAGTGCCCCCAGCCAGCCAGCTGCTCACGTTTTTTATTTTCCAGGCTGGAATAGACGCCAGTCTCCTGAGTCCTCAAGCATCAGGGGGCACATGTCAGGCTCCAGAGACCCACGGAACCCACACTCCCTTGGAGTGAGGTGAGAGGTAGGCACCTCACCCGCCCTCCTTCCAGGGGGCTGGGGCCCACAGTGCACAAACAGCTGTCTCCAAAAACCTTCACAGGTTCCTCCAGCCCCTGGTCTTTTGCTGGGGGGCAGGTTCTCAGTGCCACTCACTGGTTCTCCACTCCCTCCCTGGAGTGTTGGCGTGGTCTGGAACCTGCTTTGGTATCTGAGATCACTCTCCTAGGCCTTGACAGAGGCTCTTACACGTGGAAGACCCTTAGCACTATGCCCAGCATCTCACTAACATGCAGCACATGTGGGGAAACACAAGCCAAGTCCCTTCTGGTCCTAGGATCTACAAAGCCATGGAGAGAGAGACAACAGAGGTCACTGAGATAACTCCCTCTGGAGTGTGCTTCTTAGCTGGGGCCTGTCTTTGTCTGGACTGCTGTAACAAAGTGCCATAGACTGGTGGTTTATAAACAACCGATGTCAATCCTCACAGTTCCGGAGGCTGGAAGTCTGGGATCAGAGTGCCAGCATGGCCGGGCTCTCTTCCAGGTTGTGGACTGTTGGCTTCTTGTATCTTCACACGATGGAAGGAACGCTACCGAGCTCTCTGGTTCCTCATAAAAGTCACTAATCCCATTCATGAGGGCTCCACCCTCATGGCCTAATCACCTCCCACAGGCTCCACCTTTAAATACCATCCCACTGGGGTTAGGGCTTCAGTATGTAAGTTTTGGGGACCGGACACAAATATTCAGTCCATTTTAGAGTCTGTCCTGGTTCCCTATCCAGAAAGGGGAATAAAGCTGCAGGGAAAGGGTGGGAACATGCTATGGGCTCTGCCTTCCCTGTTCATGCCTTATTCCACAGCACAGAGGGCTATCCCAGTCCACACCCCAGGTCACTGGCTGGATGCCCAGCCATAGAAACAGAAAAGCCTCAAGCCTGAGAGCCTTTGACTAGAGTTAGGTGAGCACGCTCTTCCTGATCATTTGGACTGCGATGCCAGATTGGGTTTGAATCTCAGCTTTAACTCTTGCAAGTTGTGTGATCCTAGGGAATTTACTTCCCTGTGCCTCAGTTTCCTCATCTGTAAAACTAAAATAATGACAGGGTCAACAGCTTGGGGTCATTATGAACATTAAGCGGGGAAAAATGTGGCACCTAGTAGGCCCACAGTGTGTGTTAAGTGGCATCATTCTCTCACATTGGAATCACCAGGGAGTCAAGTCAGCACCTCATTCATAGCTCACTTGCTTCTCAGATAAATGCAAAAGAAAAACACTCAAAGCAAATGACATTATAGAATCAACATCACATCCCTTCCCTACTAAACTCTAAAATCGCTGAAGGTAGAGAGAGACTGTAATTCCAGACCCCTGGGTCTCTTTTGTTCATTGCTCTAGTTCCTAAATATTTATTGGAAGAACATTACATCTGCAAATGTTTTTTGAGCACCTCTTATAGATTAGGCACTTGAGCAGATTGGGGGTGGAGGCAAGAAATCTAAAACCTGGACCCTCATCAAACTTACTTGATTCTTAGAAAGACTTAATGCTTTAGAAGCCTTGGCACTGACCAAATGAGTGGCACAGAAAGGAAACAGCTGCATAATGAGAAGCGGCTGTGCTAATAGGAAACACTCAGGGGCCAGGCACTTCATCAACAATTTAGATGCTTCATCTAGTTGGGTCCCTGCAATGGTTCTTTATTATTATTTAGAGATGGATCTGGAGTACAGTGGTGCTATCATAGCTCACCGCAGCCTCAAACTCCTGGAATCAGCAATCGTTTCGCCTCTGCCTTCTAAGTAGCTGGGATTGCAGGTGTGCACCATTATGCCTAGCTAATTAAAAAAAATTGTTTTATAGAGACAGTGTCTCACTATGTTGCCCAGGCCGGTCTTGAACTCCCGGGATCAAGCATTCCTTCCACCCCAGCCACCTAAGTAGCTGGAATTACAGGCATGAGCCACCAAGCTCAGCCCCCTGCAACAATTATATGAGGCAATGTATGAGTTTGCTCGGGCTACCAAAACAAAGTACCACAGACTACGTGGCTGAAACAAGAGTTTTATTGTCTCACAGTTCTGGAAGCTAGAAGTGCAAGATCAAGGTGCTGGCAGGGTTGCTTTCTTCTGAGGGCTCTTCTTTCGGCTTGTAGATGGGTGCCTTCTTGCTGTGTCTTTCCTCTGAACCCTAACCCTTGGTGTCTCTTTCTCTTCTTATAAGAACATCAGTCATAGTAAAGCCCCACCCTAAAGGCCTCATTTAACTTAATCACCTCTTACAAGTCCTATCCCCAAATACCGTCGTATTTTGAGGTACTAGGGTTAGCCTTCATCATAGGAATTTGGAGAACTCAATTCAGCCCATCACAGATAGATACTGTTATTAATTCCCACGTACGGGTGAGGAAACCGAAGCACAGAGAGGTACTTCCAAGATCTGCCCAAGGCCATAAAGTGTGTATGTGGCAGAATTGGGATTTAGAACCCTGGATTTAGAAATCCAGAGCTGGTGCTTCTGAACCTCTACTGTGCTGTGGACCAGATGGAACTATGGGGAAGGGTGAGAGTGGGGCAGGTGCACAGGTGGCAGGGTAGGGGGGCAAGGAAATGGGGATGGCAGGGTGTTGTCACGGGTGCTGGAGCTAAACAGGTCACAGGATGGCACAGATGAGTCCACACCAGTGCTGATCGGCTAGTGGTGAAGGTAGGAGGACAAATGGGAAGGTCAGTTCTCTGTCTTCTGCTTGCTCAGAAATCCGGGCTCCTGGAGAAGCTGGAGGCCTGGTGGGAAATGCTGGTGGCTAAAAGACATGCTGCAAAGCCCGCTAGAAACTGGACTAGCCAATTTTCTGCCCATGCTGTTCGTTTCCTGGCAGCGGGTACAGGCACAGCCGTGGGCGTTTGTCTTGTTTCTGGCCTGCCCTATGCACTATCTCCTGCTCTGCGTTAGGATGGTCAGCGTGCTGCTTTCTCCCACGGCACATGTGGCCCACATCCTGAGCATGTCATTCTTCCCGGGGGGCGGAGTCCTGGCCCTGCCCACAACTCCGAGGACCAGTGTTGTTCCATCCCCTGAATCTGACAAAACGAGAACACACCTGTGGGGTGCAGGCTGCAGAGATGCCCTTCTCCAGGAGAGAGAAGTCGCCCCCATCTCCTCACACACTAATACCAGCCTGCAGGCACCACGAATGGCAGAGGGCTCTCCCCAGAGCCATGTCATATGGCAGTAGAGGTGGGATTTGGATGCGGACAGGCCTGAGTTGGAATCCTGATGCCGTGGCTTACTCTGCGTGTGTGAGACACCGGGGATGGTACTTGGCCGCCCATAGCCTCAGTTTTCTTATTAGACAAAACCCACATTTCCAGGCAGGTTGCTGCAAGGATGAGAGATGATGTGCAAAGCATCTGGAGCAGGACCTGGTATTGAGCAGGTGCCCCAGTATTAGCAGCTGTGAGTACTGGAGATACCCTGGCCTGTAGATATCTCAGCACTAGGTCTCTAAATCTTGTCTGGGGGTCAGAGGGTGTCGTGGAGCAGGTAGGAGCAGAGAGTCAGTGGAGCTGGGTTGATGTAAGTGCACTGCAAAAAAGAAGGCCCTCTGTCAGCTAGAAACAAAATGAAGCGCCTTTCATTCAGAACGGTGCTCTGCCCCAAGCAGGGTATCAGCAGCCCTCCTTGGGTGCCCTATGAGCTAAATGTAACAGGGCTCATGCACTGTTCACACAGGCTTTTCACTGCAACCCCCCCCAGATGCAAGCACACTCACTGGATATTTGAGTTGGCAGAGTTAAAAACAAAACACAACACAAATAAAATCCCGGAGTCAAATCGACTGATCACGTACTTTCGACATGCTCTTCTCTAATTTGTCCTGGGATGACCAGAACTGTACTTTTGACTTGACTTTTGGGAAACACTGGAAATAGAACTGATGTGGATGTTCTCATTCACGGTGTAGAGTTTGTAAGCGGCTCTGGAATAGATTAAAATGAAACCCACCTTGAAGACAGAATAGCTGTGTGTAGGTTTGCTGGGATATTAAAGGAAATGGTTTTAATTGTATGTTCTAAAAATGAAATTGTCAGGGTTTTCCAGTAGGTGCTTTATTAGGCCAAGTTTTTTTGTTTTTTTTAACCAATAAGCAAAGTTGATTGAAACATGTAACTCCTCAGGGCCTAGATCGGGAAATAGCAAGGAAGGGGTGAGGAGCTGGGAAGGGGCTGTGGGACCGTGTGCATCGTAATCACATCCAAATCACAGCAGCCTAGGAGGAAGTGGCATGCTGGGTCAGGGCAAACTTCCTCCCCTGTCTCCCTGCAACATGGGGAGAAGGAGAGTTGGCTTCTGGGAGATGAATGTAGAGCGGGTGCTCATAAGCAGTCTTGGCCCTCGCTTTGGCCATGGCCCGGTTGAAATGGGGCAGGTCTAGTGAGGACTGATCCAAGATCAGAGGGAAAATAGGCTTGCATTCTGGACTCAGGGGCTGCAGTTGCTGTGATAAAGTGACTTGCAGAAGAGGAAGGGAGCTAGGTGACCCTCGCTCATCCCACCGGCCAATGGCCCTTTGCAGGCGACTTTGTGGAGAGACTTGCTTCAGCCAGAAGGACACATTCTCATGCAGAGGGGCAGCGCCTGGGCCTGCTGTGCAACCATGGAGATAAACTTGCTCTGTCAAGGGAGCAGCTGCTGGCCACCTGCTCACCAGCCCACACCAAGTCCTTTTCTGAGCAGGAGTATAGGAGGCTGATCCCTAGAATAAAGGGCTGGAGGGACAGTGGTGAGAAAGCACAGTGTGTTTTTGCCAGCCTGGGCCGTTAGTTTCCCAAAGTGGCCCAGGTACCCGCCCCACCTAAGGTCCCATGCACAGGGACCTCTTAGCATGCTGAGGTCCCATGCATAGGGACCCCTCAGTTGTCCTTGCCAGCTGACCTTTTTGTCTCAGTAGCACCTGGACCTGCTCCTACTTCCTTGCAGCAGAGGCAGCGTCTGTTGCAGAGCGAGAGCAGTTAGCAGGAGGCTTGGCAGGGGTTCGTGAGGCCAGGCCACTGTGGAGGAATTCTGGGGCTTTAGCCTACTCTCCCTTCACCTCCACAGGGACACATGCAGCCTATCCTGCAGGCCCGATCAGAGCCAATTGCTGCCACACTGCCTCTGCTGTTCATTCTCTCCCTTTTCACCCAGACTATAAACTGTCAGAGGGCAAGACTCAAATCTGATACTTCTTGGCCAAGACTCTTATAGGATATATGATTAACACCTACATGTTCTGCGATGCATCAAGGTGACACGGAGCTGTCCTTCTGTGCAAAGATGATACCCTGACCCTCTATCTGTAGGGTTTCAATATTAGGGCATTTTTTCCAGCTACAATCCACATTCTCCCCTTATCTCCCTTGAAGTCTTCAGTACATTCCACCAGAAGAAGGCCGGGCTGTGGGAAGATCTGCGGCCTTGGGAAAGAGTGAGACTCCTATCCCTGAGCCTGAAGGGACTCTGAAGAGGGGTGTTATAGGCCCTGCCATGACTTAAATAGACACAGATCAGTGAACCCGGTAAGCCTGAGGGCAGCAAACAGCTGGTGTGCCGAGGGCATATTTGCCTGGTAATTTTAATTTTTATTTGAACACCCATCTGCCCCATCGCTGACATCATAGTGCAGCTGAAGGTCTTGTTTTTCCTTCCTGCTTCATGCGCCTGCAGCATGGCCTTGCACTCAGGGATAATTAAATGGCTCTGTGGGTGGCCTCACCCTGGTTAGTGGATGTATGGGTTGGGGTGGGGGACAGGCTGGGCCAGAGGGCCAGAGGCCTCCATCAAGGGATCCTTGGGCTTTGTGTCAGTGTACAGCGGAGGAAGGTGGGGCCCGGCTGGGGCAGAGCCTGGGCATACCTCATTTGATGGGAGGAAGTTAAGTGTCTTGGGAACAAGCTTGTCCTGAAGCCCAGAAAGATTTGCCCCTTCCACAACAATGCCCTCAGTTCTAGAGATTAAAGGGTTCTTGTTCAGAACCAGCACCAGAGGTTTCCTAACCTCTGGGGCTTCCCGGCATAGGCCAAGGCACAGGAAAACAGGTATACAAGTGCCCAGAACCTTCAGGAAATAGAAATTCTTGTCTCAAGCTTGAGTAGTTTCCTCATCACTCTGGTGTCCCCCTACGTCCCCTGTCCCCCATTTTTTCTTTATAGCAGTCCTGGATTCAAATCCTGATTCTGATTATTTACCAGGTGTATGATTTTGAACAGTCTCATTAACGTCTGTCAGCTTCAGTTACCTCATCTGTAAAATGGACCCAGCAATTCCACTCCTAGATATGTAAATCTCAGAAACATTTTTATAAATGAACATCAAAAAACACATACAAGAATATTCTTAGCAGCACTGTTAGCAATAGCAAAAGACTGGAGACCATACAAAGGGCTCTCATGAGAAGAATGAGAAGCATAAACTGGTAAATGTGCACAGTGGATTTCATAAAGCTGTGAAAATGAATGAACTCTAGGGATACTATCGTAATCATATAGATGAATATTAGCAAAATAATATTGAGAAAAGGCAAGTTCTTTTATTATAATTTAAATACAGTTAAAATAAGCAATATGTTTTACGGTTTCCATATATATGCAATAAATCTAAAAGAGAGCAAGGAAATGATTGGGGATGGGGTTGGTTTGGGTAAGGGAAGGGAGGGGAAGGAGCAGATGAGTAGATGTAAGTTACCATCAGTGTAATTCCTGGGTTGGGTATAGGTTTAAGGCTATTCATCAAGTCACTAAAATAAGTGATGGAAAGAGAGAACAAATAAATACTTAAGACCCAAGCATGCACCAATAAGGATAGCTTGAAATGAATCAAGGATTATAAAGATTAATTTAATTTTGTGCACTGAGGTCTATTAACAAATATGATTGCAGGGATTGTGGGATCGCATTAAATGAGATAATGTACGTCATGACCTACTAATACACTAGCTGTCATCCAGTAAGCGTTCAAAAATAAAGTTAATCTCTCTATTCTCCTAGCCAAGCAGGGACCTTATCTTGGTTCCCATCATTCGGGATTCTTAGTGCTTTGATCCTTTATGTCTGAATCCTAAATCACCCACTAACTTCCTTCCCCCTCTTCCCTCCCTTCCTCTACCCTCCTGCCCCATCCCAGAGCAAATAAGTCTTCTCTGTCCTACGTTCCAGAGTTGTGGGGACAGGATATATGAGAAGGCTTTGAGTCTATGAAGTGCCCTCCGTGTGCCCTGCATTCCATCCGTGGATGAAAAGAACAAGACACAAGGCTTGAGCCTAGGTAGCTTTGCAGTCCTTCGTGAGGCTCACATAGTGGAATGGACACATGCCATGCTCTTGGTGTTCAGAGGGGAGGGACTGTGTGATGTGTAATATTCTAGGAGGAGGCTGGAGAAGGTGGCCTGAGGTTGCACCTGAAATGACATCTGTGGGCTTAATGGAAAGTACCTTGGACTTGGTCTTGGAGCTGTAAAATCTTGTAAACAGTTTCGCTCGCTGGCTGTAGGTGGGCAAGTTACTTAGCCTCACTGAGCCCTGCTTTTCTCATCTGTGTAACGCAACTTGGAATGCCTGGAATGTAAAGTAAACACACACACTCACAACCAACACTATGCTGAGCACAGAATGGGCATTCCAAAAATGTTTCCTGAATCCGAACCCCGTATCCTCTCCAGAGCCCTAGTTTCCCTCTGGGAGGCTGGCTGGTATACTCGCTCCAACTGGAGTAGAAATGGCTTTGTCTAGATTTGGCAGGAAAGCATCATTTTGAGTTTCAATGCTGACAAATTGGTGGGACAGACAGGTGACATTTGTCATAGGGTTAGGAGCAGTTTCCTGATTCCCATTCACGCCTCCTGAGCCCCATAACCGTTGGAGTAGAACACCTGGAAGAGAAGTGACAAGTCACACACACAGGTGCCTCTTTTCTCAGCCGTGTGCCACATGGCCAAGGGAATTGGACAATTAGAGCAGTCCTGGGAGGGAAAAGAGATCTGGACAGCAATCCTGGAGAGCCCCAATGGTGAGGGAAGCTGGGGGAGAGGATTGATGAGGGAAACTGGTGATTTTACAAACCATAGGCCTTTTAAAAATTGTTAGGCTCCACTGGAGAAAGTTACTTCTTTTTACCAAAAATGTTACTTAGCCCAGCCCAGCAGCATGATTCAGTCTGCTGAGGAAGCCTGGAGTGAACTCTGCCACTTATTTTCAAGACAGAGATATACTGAACATCCATTATGTGCTGGCCATGGTGCTAAGCTTTTTATATACTTTAAAAAATATCTTCACAGTATCTAACCATTCAATGTCTCCAAATAATCATTTTCTAGGTAAGAAACAGACTTGCCACAGTTTCTTAGGTCAGATGGGGTTACCCAGAGATAAACAGCGAAAATGTGGGTACAGAAACCAGGAGTGGGGGTGGAGGTGACTGACGGCGGTGGGCGTTGTCCACTGCCACAGACAGGAAGTGAGGGCATCCTGTATCTTAGGTCACCCCTGCCTGTCTAACTCAGAGGCGGGGGTGGTGTCTGCGGATTTTGACCAGGGCACAGTTACGAGACTTCGGCAGGGGGGAGGGTGGCTCTGGAGGTCCCCAGCTCAGTTAGAAACATCTCTGCCATTCATTACTGACCTTTCCACAGAGCCAATCCTGCCACACGACGTGGTAAATGGAGGGCGACTAATGTGTGCCCATCACAACAACCACATTTACATTTAGCTGAGGCAAAAGCCTCAGTTATGCCAAGTCGGGATAATGCTTGGTGAGATTCCGAGCATCAGTCAGAATTTAGGAGAGAAGGAAGAGTTTATAAAAGGCCCTTTGGGTGCCCTGCTCAGCGTGCAAGAAGGGCTAGATTTTGTCCTAGTTGAAAATGTGGCCTGCCTTCTCCTCTCCCCTACCCTCCCATATATTTGAAACTCTGGGATATTTGCTTGTCTTTATGTCTTTGTGAGTAGGGAAGATATTTGGGAGCATTTTTTTGAGATAAGGTATATGAAAGTGTTTCATAAATAGTAAAAGCTTACGTAAGAGCAAGGCGATGCTTTTATTACTGCTTCCTATGGAGCTGACTGCAGAAGAAGGCCTCTGATCTCACTCCCAATAGGAGCCTTTCTCCATTCACTGGAGCCCGACCCAGATTGGACACTCAGGAATACATCTTATGTAAGATTTGGCTAAATTGAACAGAGCCCATCTTTCCAGTCCAAGTTGGGTTGATTTCAATTAAAAGTTTCTATTGAGTGTTCAGAATGTGCTCAGACACTGTACATAGCTAAAGATACAAAGGAAAATAATATATACATGATTCCTATCTTTAAGGAATTTATAGTTCAGTGGAGTGGCTTTTAAAAAGGTGGAAATCTTTTTGTTAAAGAAAACTTTAGTTAAAACTCCAATACCTAAAATGAAAACAGAGCTGCTTTGAATAAGGTGGAGGTAGAAGAAAGGAAAGGCAGCGAAGGTAGGGGAGGAGGAGGGAGGCCAGGGTGCTGTCGGCTGGACCTCACCATTGCCCACAGAGGCCCTTTGAGGGTTTCTCAGAGGCCAGTTCAAGCAGCAATAATTTCCGTAAGGCTTCTAAAAGAAAACAGGAGAATATTTTAATGGCTTGAGGAGAGGCAAAAATTTCTTAGGACATAAGAAGCTCTAAGCATAAAAGGAAAAAATAAATTGGCCGAGTGTGGTGGCTCACACCTGTAATCCCAGCACTTTGGGAGGCTGAGGTGGGAGGATCACCTGAGGTCAGGAGTTCAAGACCAGTTTGGCCAACACGGTGAAACCCCGTCTCTACTAAAAATACAAAAATTAGCTGGGTGTGGTGGGGCATGCCTGTAATCCCAGCTACTTGGGTGGCTAAGGCAGGAGAATTGTTTGAACCTGGGAGGTGGAGGTTGCAGTGAGCCAAGATTGTGCCACTGCACTCCAGCCTGGGTGACAGAGTGAGACTCTATCTCAAAAAGAAAAAAAAAACTAATAAATTATGCTATATCAAAAATGAAAATTTCTACTTATCATAAAATAATGTTAAATAGGAGAGCCAGTTTGGGAGACGATATTTGCAGTACATATATCTGACAATAGACTTGTGTCAATAATATGTAAAGAATTCCTACAATTCAATATAAAACAAACAAAATACAAGTTTCAAAATTAATAAAAAGACTTGAACAGACACTTCACAAAATAATATACATGAACGCCAGTAAACCAAATCAAAACCTGGTGAACACTATCAATTGTTAGGAGAATGCAAATCAGGTAATTTGCCAACAGTTTGCTTTGTAAACAGTGGTGCCAGAATTAGAAACAGCCTGTGCCCTTTCCTGTTCCATGGATCTCCACGTGTGTTTTTCTACTTTAGTTATACAATGATTTTTTTCATATCCCTTCTCTGCCTCCAAATTATTTTTATCTACAGCACTAAAGCCATGAGGAGACAGCTAGATTTCCATAGATGTCAATGGTTATGTAATTCTTCACTTATGGCCCTGGAGGCCTCTTTTCTAAGTTCACAAATGACATATTAATATTTCTCTTTGCTAGGGAGCAATCTCCCAGTGAGCTGAGCTTGCTACCCTCTGTAAACATGAAATGCACATTACTATTAGTGTATTACCATAATGGCTCTCTCCTGCCCATAAACAGCTGCACTTGTGAAGTGTAAATGAAAACCCAAAAGAGTGGTAAGAGGCCCCTGCTCAGAGCTGTAAGAGGGTCTTTCAGGGCCTAGGAACCATTTAGAAAAATAATGCCAAAACCCACAGTGAAGTTCCACTAGGTATCCACTAGAATGTGTAAAATGAAAATCCAGATAACAAAGAAGGGTTGGCAAGGCTGTAGCGTGACTGCAATTCTTACACAGTGCTGGTGTGAATGTAAAATGGTACAAAGCACTTTAGAAGGCAGCTTGATAGTTTCTTATAAAGCTAAATATGTACCTTCCTTATGGCCCAGCTACTCCACTCACAGGTCTAAAAACGTATGTCTACAAAAAGACATAGCTGCAAATGCTCATCACAGCTTTATTCACAATAGACAAAAACTTGAAACAACCCAAACAAGCCAGACAATGAGTAAGAAATTGTGGTGTAGTCATACTGTGGAATTCTACTCAGCAATGGAAAGAGAGACCCTGCTGATAAATGCACCAGCTCAGATGAATCTCAAAAATATGCAGTGTGCAAGAAGCCAGACGCAAAAAGACTACATTCTGTATCAAAGTCTAGAACAGGCAAACTAATCTACGTTAAAAAAAAATCAGAAAAGTAGATGCCTGGTTGGGGACAGGGTGGCAGCGGGGAATTGGGAGAGGGTACAAGGGAACTATCTGGGGTGATAGGAATGGTCCATGTATCAATAGTGCGGTGGGTTACATGAATACATGCATTTGTCAGAACTTCTTGAATTAAAACTGTTAAGATCCTAGCATTTTGCTTTCTGTATATGATATCTCAATATGAAATGTTAGGCAATGACATTCTGGAAAAGAAAACTGTAGATGGTAAAAAGATCAGTGGTCGCCAGAGGCTTTGGAGGGTGGAATGGGCAGAGCACAGAGGATTTTTAGGGCAGAGAGACTACTCTGTGTGATACTGTGATGTGGATGTATGTCATTAATACATTGTCCAAACTCATAGAATGCACGGCACCAAGAGTGAACTCCAGTGTAAACTATGGACTCTGGGTGATAAGGATGTGCCAGTGCAGCTTCCTCCATTGAGACAAATGTTCCCCTCTGGACAGGGATACTGATAATGAGGGAGGCTGTGCATGTATACAGGCCAGGGATCTATGGGAATCTCTGTACCTTCTGCTTAATTTTGCTGTGAACTTAAAACTGCTCTAAAAAATAAAGTCTTATTTTAAAACATATTAGGCAAAGAAATCACTAGATTCCTATTTCAAGAAGGCAGCGTTGAGACCTTTCTGCGCCCTTCTTTCTTAAAAACAACCGGCAAACAGCTAGAATAAGAAACAGCAAAATAAACTTTAGCTCAGTGAAACTAGATAACATCTGTAACCCACATGGAAACAGACAGCAGAGGAAGGATGACAAATGACTCAGCAGAGAGGATGGAAGCCAAACTTGAGCCCAGAGGGTGAGCGTGGACGGGAGAGGTGGGGGTTAACTGACAAGGAGCACGTTCTTTGCCTCAAGAGTCCCTGAAAGGCTCAGGTACTAGAGGGATCAGCAGGAAGGTGGGCAAGGGCGATGCTGATGGAAGCAGGACTGTTTGTGAGCCTGCTGAGAAGTGTTCACTTTACCCTCCCCTCCACTTCCCTAAGACACCATCTGTATGAACCCACAAATTCCTTCTCCTTTTCCTTTTCTGTAAATCTGAACACTTCTAAAGGCTTTGAGTCTGGAAAATCCAAAGCCAGGAAGATCTGCAGGCTACTTCTGTTTTTCTACTCTGTACAATACTTGCCTGACAAAATAAGGTGCAGTCAGCTATTTGCTCGAATGAAGGGAAAGTGGAAATTTTAGGTAGAACACACACACACACACACAAATATTGTCAAATATCTTCAAGCTACTTACACATGAATATTTTAATGGCTTGTGGATTATCCATTTTCTAGTATTATACCTTATGCAGTATTTCCACCTTAAATACATCTGGGAGGTAGGGCAGACACAATTATTCCCTACCATAGTGCAGATAAGGGGAATTGAGGCATAGAAAGTTTACATGACTTGTCCAAGATCAAACAACATGTTACTGTCTAACCAGAACAACAGCGCTGGACTCTGGACTCCAAGATCAGTAGTTCAGTATTTAAGGATGACTGCTTATTGCTCTTCAAAAATATGGGGAGACAGACAAGACAGTGAATAAGAAATTGTGGTGTAGTCATACGATACGATTCCATTTATATACAACTCTAAAAAATGCAAACCAATCCATAGTCACAGAAAGCAGATCAGTGACTGCCTGAGGATAGGAGGGTGCAGAGGAGGGGAGCCAGGATTACAAACAGGCATGAGAGACTTTCAGGGTAATGGATGTGCCCACTCTTTTGATTGTGATGATTTCACTAGGTGTTTGCATGTGTCAAAACCTGTCAAGTTGTCCACTTCAAGCATGTTTACTTTATGCTGATTGTCCCTCATTAAACTATTTTGAAAAATGTGGGAAGAAGTGACTCACTTGCTGGGCTTTCCTGCAATAATAATTTTCACCTTTTTAACATTGTCATAACATCCAAAAACATGCTAGACATAGAGAGGGGACATATGCGGAGGGGTACAATATCCACCTGCCTTCATGGGGAAAGGCTTAAAAGAGAGGGTTTCAAACAGGGAAGTAAACAGAACAAACATTTACTGAACATCAAACTTGTTATCTTTTTCGATCCTCACTAAACTCTACATGACAGGCATTATCGTCATATCCATTTTCCCGGTAAGGAAATTCTCAAGCCACTATTAGCGGAGGTTTGAGGGAGCCAATAACGAACACCTCTGCTTTTCACCCACTTCCTGAGTTCGGAACCCTTTGACATAGGAGTCAGACATCTGATGATGAAAACGTCAGCTTTATTACAGAAAAAGCTGGTTTTGAGGGCTTGGCCAAGAGCCGTATGCTGCCAAATGGGTCTGCTAATAGATTCTCCTGAATTGAACTTAATTCTCAAATTGCAGAGTTCCTTTCAGGCTCCATTAAACTTACCAAGTAAAGTAGGACTTGACGGCCTCCTGGAGACAGGACACTCCTGAAGAGAAGTGGGTATGTCTGGTTCCTTTTTCTAAACTCACCAATCAATTAGTTGCTACCTCTATGGACAGGGCTGACTAAATTTAGGGAGAAAGTTGGGGAGAGAGGCCACAATGACAACTTTAGGTCAACCCCTTCTCATGAAAACACAGGAATCAAAAAGAAATGTTCCCCTGAACAGTTAAGTGGGAGTCAGACCCGGATTCATGTGCCAAAGCATTTATTACATCAATGGTTTTCATTCTAAAAACTTTTGTGCACACTAATTCAGGTGCACCAAGTCCTAAATTAAATGGACTAAGGGACATTAGATTTGAATGAACACAGTGGTGAAGTTTTTGCTAATGGGTAACTTTTTATATTCTTCCATTCATTTGGATAGTTTTTGTGCACCGTCCCGGTGATAGGCCCTGAGCCCGTCACTAGGGAGGCCGGGACAAATGTCTTGGCCCCTCGCTGTCCTCAGGGAGCTGGAGGACTCGTCAGCCATCCCCAGGTTTCTGCCCTGGCCTCAGCTTTCTTTGTCAGCATATCTTCTGTTGATTGATTCCTTTTGTGCCTGCTATAAACCATAAATAGGATTTCTCTTTGAGGCCTCGACACACACTCCCCACTCCCTTTCTCATCCCTTGCCTTTGCTTATACTCTTTCCTCTACCTGGAATCCAATTCAATTAAGCAAACATTTTTGAGCATCTGCTGTGTTAGAACTATGAGAGGTAGAGCTACAAAGAGGAATCATATCTAGCTACAAGATCCTGAAAAGCTTGGCCTTAAAATGTCTAAATCCTATCCATCCTTCAAGGTCCACTTCCTCCATGATGTCTTCTTAGGTTTCTCGATCAGCTGTAATCACTGTATTTGCCTCTTTGGAAGTATTTCAATTGTAGCTTGGAATGATGCTTTCACCTGCTGATTAAGGACTCCTCAGCCACATGTACCTAAGGGAGCACAATGGGAACACCCCACAATTCCATGACTCACCCCTATAGCCGGGTCCCTGGAAATTGAGTCTTTCATTCCCTTGCCTAAAATGTTGCTGCCCAGCATACAATGGGCAGGAAAGGACACAATCGATGGATGGCAAAGACCACCACTTGCTTGGCCTCTCCCTATACGTTGCTCGGCTACCTCCCCCGAGTTCACCTTTGCCTCAGTGGCAAAGGAAGACCCTCCTGTTGCCATGGCTATTGGTCCTCTCCACATACCCCTCTCCTACCCGTAACTTCTGCACTTCGAGCTTGAATGAGCCTCAGCTGCAGATGCTATCACCTCCCCCTCCAGCTGCAGACCTCAACCTTTCCGGACCTTCCTTTCATCCCTTCCCACAGTCCTAACCCTTCCCTAGGAAGCCAGAGCTGCTCTGTCCTGGGCCCAGAGCCAGATTACATTTTGATGCAACCCAAGGGACTCTTTGAGGTTTTTTTCCGGCTTAGACTTATCAAATGTCTTGCCAGACCAGGTCTCTTTTTCTGCTGCCTATACAGGAGGGAGAAGTGGGGGAAGTCCCTTCTATTATTAGAGAAATTTTGGTTTGCAACAGAAATTCAACTCAACCCAGTATGAATAAAAAAGGTAGTTTTGGTGAGAATACTGGAACATCCAATGGAATCTGTGAGCCGAAACTGAGCAGAACCCTAAGGAACACAAAAGCCCTGTCTTTCCTCCTCTTTCAGTTTCTCTCTGTGCTCTACCTTTCTCTCTTCTTGCAGACTGTTCTCTCTTTACCAGTTCACATGGCAAAAAATGGCCAATAGTTCCCACATTTGCATCATCAATCTTAACACGAAGGCAGTGAGAAGGAAACCAATCTATCCCTCAGCCTGGTGTCCAAAATTCCAGGGTAAGAGATGGATTGGCCCAGGTTAATGTGAACGTGCTCACTCTGGTCAAGGAGGCAAGATTGCATTATCAGAGCACAGCGTTTCTGCTGCAACTACCTGGATGCGAGAGGGGAGGGAAGAATTTCTAGAGAGGGGTACTGGGGTCAAAATTCAAAAGGTGTCTTCCAGACCCTCTCATGGAGCAAATTTTAACGGCCACCCCTCCAGGAAACTGGTTCCCTGCATTCTGTATCTAGCCACCTGATGCTATGGCTGGTAATATGCCATTTATAGTTGTCTCTTCTGAACCACTCCTCAAGCCTCCTTAATCTCCTGGAGGGCAGGAGCATGCTTCGGGTTGTTTGTGCCCTTCAGTGCTTACCCAGTGCCTGCACTCAGCAGGTTCATCTCATGTCTGCTGAGAAAACATAGTGCTTACATGTACCAGGAATTGTTCTAGGCCCTTATTGACACATTAACTCATCTAATGCTTGAAATAACCCTATGAGGTAGGAAAATGTGAGGAGGGCAAGGAGGGTATGTAACTTGTCCAAAATCACACAGCTAGTAGGTGGCAGAGCCAGGATTCAAGCCCAGGTGGTCTGGCACTCTGCTCTTGGTTCCTAGCCAGTAGACCCCACCACCTCTCCATCCGCTTTTGGTGAGTTTCTACCTTGATCCTCAGGTTTTCTCAAGGGAGCCAAATCTGTAGAAGCACATAGGCAGCCGTGTTCCTGGATAAGAAGGGAAAGTAGGAAGCAGGAAGTCCTTGGCCCTTCCAAGGTGGAATTGGCTACTCTCTCTTTCATGTCCATATCTTACCTGTGCACAGGTAGCACTGGAAACTTTTTCCTTCACTGATTTGTTTGTGTGTCTGTTTTACATACGTGACCATAGGATTTGTTTTTTAAATTTACTTAATTAAAAAAACAAATTTACTTAATTTAAAACCACTTGCTGGGCAAGGTTTTAAGTTGCATATGTAGAAAAAAATAATGAAATTAACTATCTCTTATTCACTTCCCCTCTGGCCTACCTCCCTTTCCCCGGTGAAAACCACTTTTGACTTTAAGGTATTCATCTGGTACTTCCCCTGTATTTCTCACTCACAGAGTATGTGGCTGTCTCTTGAGTCATTAACTTTAGACATTAGTTATAGACTTCCTATTATGGTAATGAAGATATTAAATTCACGTACATTTTCCTCTTTTCTTCTTTTAGCTGCCTAGTCCCCCAATTTCTGGTTAACAAAACTTTTGTTATTGCGATTGTATAAATATTGTTTACTATTAAGCCACATAATACATTTTAATTACCTGTACATTCTTGCATATTTTTTTCTTTTTTCCTGGAATTAGTAATTGCCTTTAATTTTTATTTGTTTATTGTTTTATCAGCACCTGACTAAGCCTTTTCACATGCTCCCACAGCTCTGTGAAACGTGGCTTAGTAACATTTCCACATTGTCAAGCCTATCAGATTTTCCTCCCCTCTGAGACATCTCTCCTGGAGCTCTATGACCTCTTATTCAGGGTTGGCTGCTCTCTAGGCCCGCTGTTGTCCTACCCTTTCTTTTGCCTACTTCCCGAGAGCTGTTTCCACCTTCCTCTTATCTCCTGAGTTCTGCCTTCCACTCCATCCTCTTTCTTGTTTTATGGAGTTATTTCAACAGAACATATTTGCTAGTGTAGCTTTCTAAGAAAGGGTACGTGGGAGATAATTTTTTTGAGACTTTTCTGACTGAAAATCTTCATTCTCTGCTCAATCTAGAGTTGGGGACATAGGATTCCAGTTTGAAATTAATTTTCACTGGGCGTGGTGGCATTAGCCTGTGATCCCAGCAACTCGGAAGGCTGAGGCAGGAGAATCACTTGAACCTGGGAGGCAGAGGTTGCAGTGAGCCAAGATCATGCCACTGCACTCCAGCCTGGGTGACAGAGCGAGACTCCATCTAAAAAAAAAATTATTATTTTATAATTATAATAATTATTTTATATATTTTAATTATATGTTATATACAATTATATATTATATAAAATATAATATAATGTATCTTTGTATGATTTATATTTTATATTATTTTTATATATGATAATTATTATTATTATTTTCACTTAGAACCTTGGAAGTGTTCAATGTTGCTGTTGGGAAGACTGGTGCCATTTCAATTCCTGTGTATTTGTGGTCTGCTCCCCAATCCCCTCAACCTCTCAGTCTCTAAGTTCTTAGGACTTCCTTTGTATCCTAGGAGTCTGAATTTATAACGATGTCTGGCTTTTTACATTCAATATGATCTGAGCACTTGGTAGCCTGGTCAGTGTGGAGACTGACACTTTGGGGATGGTTTGCTTATAGCATTTCTTTGATAATTTCTTCCCCACTGTTTTCTTTCTGGCATTCCTATTAGTTAGACATGAAACTTCTTGGCTTTATCCTTTAATTTTCTAATTTATCATTTCCTAATATCCTTTTATTCCCCCTGACTTTCTGGAAGATTTCCTCAACATTGTTTTTGAACACTTCTGTTGATTTTTTTGGTATCGTATTTTTAATTTCCAAGAGCTTATAATTTTTCTCTGTTCCTTAGAAAACAAAGTTCTCTTCTTGTTTTATAGATGCAACAGGTTCTCTTACTTCCCTGACAATATGAATGATGGGTTTTGTTTTGTTTTAATTTGTTTCCCTTCTATTCTGTTTCCTGCATTGTTTGTGTTTCTCTTGGGTTCCATTTTATTGTTTATTTTTGTCTCTTTCTTTCAAGTTTGGGGCTTTGCTCTAAGGTCTGGTGATTCTTGATTGTTCAGTCATATTAAAAACCAAGGCAATAAGAATGTGACTGAGAGCTCTGTGTGCATGAGCAGAATTTTACAGCAACTCACTGCTTTTTTCCATGGCAAAGCCCAAATGTCAGCATCTGGTCAGCAGCAGTTTGATGTCTCCATTGGAAAGGGATTCTGCTGGGGCTGGGACACGAAGGAATAAATAGCTTCGGATTATCAAAGCAAAAGCCGCCTGGGTCTGTTTTCCAGAGGCATTCCTGGGGACTCAGTGAGAAGCTAGAGAGGAATGGCTGAGATGGCGAGGGGTCCACAGACACACTGCAAGAGGTTCCTACAGACCAAAAGAAGTAACAGAGCAGCAGAGAGCCACCATACCTGAGCAACATGTAGACAGGGATTGGCTGTCTCAGCAGAAACCTGAGTTGACAGAGGACCAAACACCAGAGGACCACTCACACCCACTGCTTGGTGCCTTGGCATTGTATAAAGCCTTATAATCTCAGTACCACTCATGGAGAGGTGCTCTGAGAAGGTCTGATGTCTTGTTTGCTTGTTTTGTTGCCTAACAGTCTGCACAAGGAAGACTCTGATTGAGAAATCAAGCTATAGGAAATAGAGAAAATAGTTTGTGGCCTAAGGTTCATAACTGGCATGCAGCATTTGCATAATCAAGTTAAGCTGTAGGAAATAGAGAAAATAGTTTGTGGACTGAGATTCATAACTGGTATGCACCTTTTGCATATAAACAAATGCCAAGTGTATCAAAGAATAATGACATTAAATCAATTCCTAGGCTCCAAATGCAGGACTTCTGAATAGGCTTGTTCGGCTCTCCAGCTGCCCTTAGCCTCTACATTCTGAGTCTAGGTTGTGTCTATCATTGGAGGAGGCAGAAGAACGCTTCTAACGGCATCACTGCAGTCATGTATCATCTGGGAATCACCAACTCTACAACGAGAAAGTTAACTAAATGCAGCTGAAACTGTTGACATTTCTGGAGAGAATTTCAGTCTTTCAGTTTAGGAATCACACATGTGATATATACAGAACACATGGACTGGGTTCTTAAGCAATCACGGGTAAGATGGGGGAACCGAGCTCACTTTCTTCCCCATCCCTGCCTAGGGGTCTCTAGGCAGGGCCCCACTGCCTCTGGAGATGTAACCACAGTCCCAAACAAGCATCCAAGGCAGGTGTCTGACAGTTCCAGAAAGGCAGGGTGAAAAAGAGAGATGAGATCAGGGCAGTGAGGCACATTCTGAAAGGGACTGGACTCTTCCTGAGCTGGGGAGTAGCAGCCCTCACTCCCCTCCTCCATCTCCCTGAGAGCTCCAGCGCTGAGACAGTGTGTCACCATATTTTCAGCAATTCTGCTAAGCTGTGTCTCAGAGAAGGGAAAGAAAAATCTCCAGAGGTTTGCATGTTTGATTCACACCTAGCACAGCAGCTGTCTGCTGCCAGGGGAAACACTTGTGTGTAGATTTCTGGCAGCGGCCACAGACGATCTGAAACCTTATTGCCAGTTTCCCTGTCGTGTTTTCTCAAGTCTCAGGGAAAAGTGTGAATGATGTAATGCCACTGCCTGCCCTCCACCCCCGACCTTGCTAGAAATGACTCAAGCACTGGCACTTTGGAAGAAAATAGAAACCTGACCCAGGGGAGGGCACATAGCAAGAGGGAGCAGCAATCTCTCCACACTCAGAGGTGAGCTGTTTCTCTCTTCATAGATGCCCACAGATTGCAGTTCAATAATACTTTGTGCTTATCTCAAAGGGCCCTAAACAGTGCCTCATTAAAATCTCATGGCAGCCTCATGATGTATACTAAAGACTCTGTTCCATATTGCAAGGAGAGAAAGTCCTGAAAGGTTGACTGGGGTAGCCCACGTTTAACCAGTAACAGAAAGGCCCAGAAATCCATATTTGTTTTTATTGTCTCTGCCTCTCCTCTTTTTTCTCATTCTTTTTGACCATATTACCCATTTTAAAGGACTGATTTTTACAGCGCCACTAAGTATATGCATGCAACCTGATTAATAAAAACCAAGAAAAAAACCAAATTCACAATACAAATGTCTTAGGGGATGATCTTTTTATCAAGCAGTAATTTTTTCACTTTATAAGATGATTCCCCTGGGAATCCATTAATCGTGAGCTTCCTCGGTATATTTAAATATTGACTTATAGATTGCTGCTTGCCAAGAAAAGTAAGGAAGTGGGGGCAATAAAACTTTAAGCTAAAGTGCCTGGTTGTCAACGAGAGCTGAAGAGCAGCTGGAGATTAACAATGGTTTCTGAAGTGATGATGTAATCCAATCCGTATAGAATCAATTCACAAACATTCAACTCACATATGCGTTTGTGTAAAGTGAGCCCTACCGGTGGCAGTATAAATTCAGAAGTGTAGAACCTCAGAGGGACTTTATGGAAGCTATGTGGGCTAAAGGTCAGTGGGGTGGAGGAGTCTGCCTTGACACAGGGGGAACCAAGCGGCCTCACGGAGCTCATCTACCTGAGAGATTGGGACAGCTGCAGTGGTCAGGGTGTCAGGAGGGTCTGTAGGTGGTGGGCAGGCTCAGGGGCCATAGAGCCCATGCTCATAAATTCAGATGGAATGTCCCCTCTCCCCACGTGTCATGGCTGGGATTTTGGAGCAGGGATCACGTCTGTGGTGATTATTTTTTTGCCTTTCCCCTTATGGAGTTCAAATTTGGACTCCACCCCTTCTTACTCCAGAAAGCCTGGACAAGATTCCTAACCTCTCTAAGCCCTTAGAGTCTGAAATCTAAGGGCTTCTGAAAATGGGGAGAGTAATTAACTACCTTGCAAGGGGTAGCCTCAGAAATGAAGGCTTACTTCTGTGGTAGATTTGCATATAAATAGGCACTTAAAATTAGTAGCTACTATTTTTTTTATTGGAAGAGAGGCTGAAACGCTATCAGAAGGAGAGAGAAAAGGCTGCACCAGCCAAACTGGGTCGTGTGCGTTTGAGGGGACTTCAACAGAGTGGATGGATTGTAAGTACTCCTCCCCCTCAAAGCCCTCCCCCACCCCTGTGCTCAGGTCTGCATGCTCAGCGGCACTGGGAATGGTGCCAGCAGCTGTGCATTTGCCCAGTACAGCTTGGAATTTTGCATCAGAAGCAGCGGGGTGCCGATTAGGAGGTGATGCAAAGAAATGGGGTGGTGGAGAATCCGCTGTGGGGTCAGCGGTGGCTGCCGCATCCGGTTTAGGGCGGCAGAGCCAGCGGGGTTTCTGGGGAGTTCCAGCGTTGGTTGCGGAGTAGGATGTGTCTAGCTTTCAACAGTAGCACCTGTTTTGTCCTCATCAAAGTGGTTTAGTGGAGGGACTTTTGGCTGCCGAGCCTCCCTTTGTTCTCGTCTGTATGCTAAGACGTCCTGAAAATTCTGTGGGTTAGCCCAAACTCTTTAGTTTTTTCTAAGTCAGAGAGAGTCCATTTCTGCCCTTATGAACAGAAACTCCATCCCAGACTATCTTGCTGAAAGTAGTTCTTACTTTTAATCACTTCCTTTATGGCATGAATCTCCACTGGTAATTATTTTACCAGTTCGAAACTTGTTCATGATCTTTCCTTCCAGAATGTAAGCTACTTGAGGGACCTCGTCGGCTGTCCCCACCAGGCCTCTCCCTGCCAGGCTCCTAGGAGCCGCTTGGCGGCGGGGAGCAGTTAAGCCCACAGAGGCTGGAGCCAGACTGCCTGGCTTTGAATGGTGGCTCTGTCATTGTGAGATTAACATCTCCTACTTACAGTCGTGAGAATTAGACCGCTTAATACACGTGAAGAGCGCCAGGCACGTAGTGTTTATGAATGGATGCACTTAGCAGAAATTCGGTTGAGAATAGCCGTTGTTTTTCAGGATTTTAAGATCTTTGTCCCATCACTCGGGGAGCGATCCTTTCCCTAGGGTCAGGCTGAAAGTTTGCCAGACTGGAATTTAGGGTCTGCTGGGTCACAGAGCCAAGGGCCCAGTTTTCAAGGTGATGCTCCACTTCCGAGCACTTTAGGCTGCTGCCCACGTTTTGTTCTGTAAGAACACCATGTTGGCCGGGCGTGGTGGCTCACGCCTGTAATCCCAGCACTTTGGGAGGCCAAGGCGGGCGGATCACGAGGTCAGCAGATGGATATCAGCCCGGCCAACATGGTGAAACCCCGTCTCTACTAAAAATACAAAAACAGCCGGGAGTGGTGGCTTGTGCCTGTAATCTCAGCTACTCGGGAGGCTGAGACAGGAGAATCGCTTGAACCAGGGAGTCAGAGGTTGCAGTGAGCCAAGATCGCGCCACTGCACTGCAGCGTGGCGACAGAGCAAGACTCCGTCTCAGAGAGAGAGAGAGAGAAGAAAGAAAGAAAAAGGAAAGAAAGAAAGGAAGGAAGAAAGAAAGAAAGGAAGAAAGAAAGAAAGAAAGGAAGAAAGAAAGAAAGAAAAAGAAAGGAAGGAAGGAAGAAAGAAAGAGAAAGAAAGAAGGGAAGGAAGGAAGGAAGAAAGAAAGAAAAGAAAAAGAAGGAAGGAAGGAAGAAAGAAAAAAAGAAAGAAAGGAAGGAAGGAAGAAAGAAAAAGAAAGAAAGAAAGAAGAAAGAAAGGAAGGAAGAAAGAAAGAAAGAAAAAAAAAAGAAAAAAGAAAGATCCCAAACTGGCCCTTGGAGCCTGGGAAGTTGAGCTTTTCCGAAACCACTGAGTTCTGGAGACCCTGCGGCCTCTCGCCCTTTCCCCGCAGCCTGAGCTGATTCCTGGAAGAGCTGCGCCTTCCGGAGCCGCCGGCCGCGGAGCTCACAGGAGCATCGGAGCAGAGCATCTGGCGCGGACAGGGCTGGCGAGGGGCAGCCGGCCAGAACGCCGCGTTCCTGGTGACTGCGTTTCCCTGGCAGGCACGGGTTCGCGACTCGGCGGCCGCGGCTCTTCCGGGGGCCCAGGGCTGCTGCGCGTGAGCCGACGTGTGTGTCCTGCGCAAGCCGCTGATGGCGCCACCGAGCCCGGGGCGGCGAGCCGCGGATATTTGCTGCTCTATTTTAAGATTCCCTGTCCTGTCTGTTTCCGAGCAGTTGTCACTTGGTCAGAGGAAAGGGAAAGCGGGGGTGGAGACAACGAGGCCCGAGCCTCGGGCGCTCCTTCCTTACAGCTGGGTGGAAATTCCCATCCCTCATGGAAGACAAGCGCGGGCCCCTCTCCCCCCACTCCTCCGCCCCCTCCCCCAAAACTGAGTGATTCAGTTCTTCGCAGGTCAGGGCAAAGTCTTGCTCATGTTGATAACAAAAATAAGGACAGTGCCGCACTATTTGCATAACATCTCAGACTTTGCAGAGCACTTTAGCACTTCTCAACACTTTCCTGGTTTTTTTGGAGATGGAGGCGCGATCTCGGCTCACTGCAATCTCCGCCTCCCGGGTTCAAGCAATTCTCCTGCCTCAGCCTCCCGAGTAACTGGGACTACAGGCGCACGCTGTTATGCCTGCCTAATTTTTTTGTATTTTAGGAGAGAACGGGTTTCACCATGTTTCCCAGGCTGGTCTTGAACTCCTGAGCTCAGGCAATCCGCCCGCCTCGGCCTCCAAAAGTGCTAGGATTACAGGCGTGGGCCACCGTGCCCGGCCTCAAATGCTTTTCTTCATTTGTTGGCCAAGACACATTATTACTCCCTGTTTCCAAGTGAGAAAACAGAAAAGCACAGAGAGGTTAGTGATTGGACGTGGTCACACAGCCAGGTAACCGTAGGACCAGTCACAGAGGTTGGATCTCCTGAGTTTTAAACTGCGATGTCATTCAGTCCATAGTCATTTATCGTCTTTCCTCCAAGCCAGGGGACCTTTCCTGTACTCATGAGCTTCTGTGTTATAGAGAATGAAGCATCAAAGCACAGCGTAATTACTCTGGCGTCTTCCCACTTCGGTGGCTTATTGATTCTCAAGTATGGTCTCATCTGAGAGGACATTCAGGTGTGCAAACAGTTATTGAGTGCCTACTGTGTGCAGCTACTGTACTTTTACACAGCCTATGGGAGAAGTTTCTTAGCACACAGTTACAATGAAATGTGATAAAGTTGTTGGTAAATGCACAATATTAGGGAAATAGAGAAAGAGGTAATCCGCATGATCACCAGGCAGCCTTTAAAGCTTTTCCTACAACTTTTTATTATACAGATTTTCAGGCATGCAGAATAGTTGAAAGATAGTTACAATGACTACCACTTCCATTCAACCGGTATAGAATATAGACAGAAAGAAAAATAGATATCGCCTCAGAAGCAAAAGTTTTTCTTTGCCCTTTTCTTGCATTCCTGTATCAGTCTCATGCTCGCACAAGGCCAGCCATAGGAACTAGAATCCCCCCTTCTCCAAGGCAGCCATAAAAACTAGAACCCCCGTTCCCAAAGCCAGCCATAATACCTAAAATTATTGTTCTTATTTTATCTTCATCTTTCAGGGTAAAAACTGTCCATGAAGAAATGATCTGATCTACATTGTTTGATTGTAGGTCGTGAGACTGCCGTTCCAGAGAGGGTCCTGCCCCACACCCACAAGGAGGGCATGAAAAGAAAATGTCTTGGGCCCCTCCAAGCTGGAGACTGCTCAGTGCCTCCTATTCTATTCAAAGTCATCCCTCCACTCACGGAGATAACAGAGATAGATGCAGATTCTGATTGCCTGTTTTGGAAAGACTTATGGGAAACTCAAAAGAACGCAGCCATCTGTCTGTCACCTACCTGTGACTTGGAAGGGAGTCTTGCTTTGAGCTGTCTCCACCTTTCTGGATGGAGCTAATGTGCTTCTTACATATATTGATTGATGTCTCATGTTTCCCTAAAATGTATAAAACCAAGCTGTGCCCCGGCCACCTTGGGCACATATCATTAGGACTTCCTGAGGCTGTGTCACAGGCTCGTCCTCAACCTTGGCAAAATAAACTTTCTAAACTAACTGAGGCCTGTCTCGGATTTTCTGGGTTCACAAAGGAATGCATGCTCAGAGAGGCCAAGCAGAATTCAGACCCGCAGGCCTTGCTTAGTTTCCCCACTCGGTCTACTAGCATTAGATCATACCCTTTTTGTCCAGTTATATTTCTATGTGGCTGTCTATACTTTGTTGTACCTAAGCATAAAAGTGGACAATTTCGGCAGGGCATGGTGGCTCATGCCCGTAATCCCAGAACTTTGGGATGTCAAGGTGGGTGGATCATAAGGTCAGGAGTTTGAGACCAGTCTGGCCAACATGGTGAAACCCTGTCTCTACTAAAAATACAAAAATTAGCTAGGCATGGTGGCACATGCCTGTAGACCCAGCTATTCGGGAGGTTGAGGCAGGAGAATCGCTTGAACCCGGGAGGTGGAGTTTGCAGTGAGCCGAGATCGTGCCACTGCACTCCAGCCTGGGCAATAGAGCAAGACTCCGTCTCAAAAAAAAAAAAAAAAGTGGACAATTTCCCCTGTGTCTTTGGGTCTTCATTCAGAAGGCTCCTGTGTACTCACATAAAATAAATTTGTGTGACTTTTATCCTGCCTCATGTCAGTGATTTTCAGTGAACCTCCAGGGAGCCAAGGGCCTTGTCCTCAGTAAGATAAAGAGAGTGGCCTCAGGGTCCAACGCTGCTGAGAGCCACAGTACCTAGGGCCTCATTAAACTGCACCTAGGCAGCTGAAGGTCCTTTTTTCTGCCCCCTGTCACCCCTCCCAAGATGTGAAGATTAGACTGAACTGTAAGAGAAGGTAAACATTCATTTTATGAATTCTCTTGGAGCTGGGAATGTGAGTGTTTTAGAACTCAGAGCAGGAAAGAACTTTCTGTGACTCTGGGAGCTGGGGCTGGAGAAAGTCTGCATAATAGGTAGCTTATGCATGGACACTGCAGTCAGATGACCCAGCACCAAATCGTGGCACCATCCTTCTGTCCCTTCCTCCCTTCACCTCTCCATGCTTCGGTTTTCCCCTCTATAGAACAATGGCCAGAGGACCTTTTTCAGAGGTCACCGTGAGGACTAAAGGAGACGAGGACTTTAATAGCCACAGATGCAGAGCACAGAGGAAGTGTGCACACCAGTTGTTAGTGACTGTCGTTGTGCTTACTGCAGCCAGGGTGTTTGGGACTCCTGGGGACTTGGATTCAGAAAGTTCCCCTGTGGTCACACTTGGAGCAGCACAGCTAGATGGCTGGTGGAGGAGGCATGGCTCACCCAGGCTCAGTCACACAGCTTGCCGCGTGCGCCCCCCCCCAAACCCCGCTCAAATGTGTGGGGCCTATTAGGGAGAGCTCATTTCATTCTCTGCAAAAACATCATGCACCCCCTGCTGTGCTCTTCCCTCTGTCCACCTGGGCCTGTTTCTAGGACAGCTGCTGTGTCAGGGGCTGAGGGCCTGGGAGCTTGTGAAAGGACCACCTGTTCCCATCGCTTTCTCCCGCCCTCCTTCCCCACCCCTACTCTTCCAGCCCAGCCTCCCAGCTGCTCACACATCACACCACGTTTCTCCCTCTGCTCAGGTGTTGTGAGCACATTGTGAGAGGCACGCTGTCTTCCAACTTGTCACCGCATTACAGCTAGTGTTGGTGATTTTTTTTCGAGCCACTCCTGTTTTTCTGTAAAATGGTTTTGCTTTTGTGCTGCTGCACCAGACTGCCCCACCCCCACCCCTGCTTTCCATGTTGACATGGGGGCTCATGGAAGGTGACTCAAAGAAGGAGGAGGGACCCCACAGAAAGTAGGACCTTAACTCCCAGGAGATGACAAGGCCCCTCCCGTGCCTCTGACCTGACGTCTCTGCACGTCTGTGCGATATTCACATGTTGGGGCTTCCTGTTCCTGGGGTCTTTATGTCTCATCTGTGGCCTAGGTAAGCACCTAGAAATCTCTGACTAGAACAAGGAGGAGAAATGGCCTGAAGTAGCAGCCAAGGTCCAGAGGGAGAGATGCTCAGAGGCTAGGGAACAAGGGGACAAGGCACTGAATAGCCCCAGGGTTGGTCCTTGTAGATACAATTGGGTTTCCATCCTGGCACTCCCATTTACTAAGTGTGTCACTGTGGGGAGATTGCTTCCCCATGAATGTCTGTTTCCTGTCTGTACAGGTGATGTCTGTAAGGCCCTGAGCCTAGTGTTGGATCATGGGGGGCCCTAAAAATGGCAATTTCCTTTTTTCTAAGATAGGGCCTAGGGGAGGACCAGACATCAACCTCCCAAGTTGGCTGAAATCGTCCTACTATCTGACACAGAGCTGGGGTCTCCCTAGTACATGCTGCTCTGGAATACCTAGGAGAGGAAGAGGAAGGAGGCAAGGTAAGCTGGGGGCTTTTCACACTAGAGGCCTCCAGAGGGGTAGGGAGGGTCGGCACAGGTGCCAAGTGTGTTTGGTGCCTTGCTTTCAACTCTAGCTGGGCTCTGGAGCCACCGATGTCGGCTCTACCCTTCCCTGTTTTTGCTCCAGTTCGCTCTGCACTGGGAGACTGGAAGCCACAGCGGGAGGGGAGCGTAAGGGAGCTGCAGAGTAATAAGTTTCATTGCATAATTCAGCCCTCCTGGGACCCATTTCCAGAAAGTGGACTGGTTGAAGTTTGGCTAAGAATGCCTGCAATCCAAGGATCTGGGTGAGGCAGGGTTGACAGTTAATGCCCAAGGATATTCACCATATCTGGAGTGGGGTTCATCCACTCATTATTTAGTGAGTGCCTCTATTGTATCAGACACTGTGCTAGTCACCCAGATTTGGGGCTCCAGGCCTCCCTGAGGCCATTTTAGACCTGTCCAAGTAAGCACCTACATCTCAAAAGCAGCTTTGGAATGGAGGAGAGAACACTGAATGTCTTTGGAAACAGAGGTAGTCTGATTTGTTGGGTTTTCCAAGAAATGAGGGTGGGTGGCTACTCATAGAGGTTTTCCTCTGTGAAGGTCTTTCAGTTCCCTGCTCCTGCGTACCACACACACACACACACACACACACCCTCTATTTGAGAGTAAAACAATGTTCCCTCCCCACCTATTCCATATACCCTGTTCTTCTGTTGACGTAACAGTTAGGCCAAAGAGCAGAATGCTTTCCTCTTACCCACAGTGTCACCCATCAGCACTGGCTGTTGTCTTGGCTAGAGAATATGGTTTGGGGAGCAATGGTCAGAATCCCTCCTCTACTCCCGGATTAGCGGTGGCACCGGTCAGATTTATTCCGGTGCTTATTTCCTGCTGAAGATTGAGGCACCATCTGGGGTGCAGTCCCTGTTTGACTTTCCAGTTCTAAAATAAAAAAGGGCTCAATCCTCAGTTTGCAAAGGACTAGGGGATGGGAACATAAACATCGCCTCCTTTCAGTCATTTGCAAATCCCAGGCCTTATATTTCCCCCCACTCTAATCTTTCTTTCTGACTGGTTTCTCAGGGCCTTGGAAATTATTAAATGAGAAAAATGCAGATGCTAATAAGCCTTGTTTCTAAGTCTTAGTGAATGGAAATGAGATGCTCTCAGAAAAATGACTTTTGTGACAAAGGCAAAGAAGGCCAGGAGGAGGTATGGTGGGAAAGAGGAAGATATTTAGAAACTCCAGCTTCTTGGGTAACTCTTACTTTGGAAATGGAAGTGTTAGGATGAGATGGGCCCATTTATTGCTGATGACTTACTGGTACTTTAGGGAAGGCAACAACGTGATGGCAGGGGTGGGCGGGGCTTTGCAGGTGAGAGTGGAGACAGCACGGAGCTGGGGAGCACAGGGAGAGGTGGAGGAAGCTGGACGCTGGCAGGCAGGGAGAGGTTGGGAGCCTGGAGGCAGGTGGCCTGTTGGGTTATGGGGTGGGGTGAAGTGGACCTTACAGCCAGGCAGATACACTCACAAATACTAAGATCTGGGCGTGGGAAGGGCTGAGCCAGTATATGAGAACCAAGAAAGCATAAACCTCAGAGGGCCAGGTGCCATCCCCCAACTCTCAGGGTCCCAGGAGGATGGGGAGAAACAAAGGTGCTCGGGCTCTGACATGTCCTAAAGACTTTGGGAGCTGTCCCTGGGCTCCCTCCCAGGTGGGAATGAGGCTTTTCCATGAGCAAAGGAAGATGGGACAGGACCGGCTGGAAAGGGTGGCAGGGGAACACAGAGCTGAACTCTGAATTTTCCTGAAAAAACAAAAACAAAAAAACCCAGATTCTGACTGAGGGTCATGAGCAGAGAAAGGGACTCTCCGCAGCCACACTTGGGAACTGTATACACAAGGGACTGGAAAGTGAAGCAGCAGAAAAATCCAGAGCCCGTGACGACATCACAGCTAAGGGCAAAGGCGGGAAGTGGAAAATGTGAATGGGGAGAGAGGAATGGAGTGAGGAAGAAAAAGAGGATACAAGGAGACAAAACTGCAGAAGACAGAAGGTGAGCTGGAACATTGCGCCATGATTCCCCAAGGATGTGTTTCATTCTTCTCATAGCAAGCTAATTCCGAGTTCTAGAAAACACCACATGGCAAGCCGACACAGTGCTTGCTTAGGAACACAGGTCTTGGAGTTGGACTGTCTGAAATCAAAACCCAGTTCGACCACTTACTAGCTTTGTGGCCATAGGCAGGTTACTTAACCAATCTTTGTTTACTCAATGTAAACAGAGTTTACTCAAATGTAAAATGGGGAAAATACATCCCTCACCTTATAAGTGTAATTGTGAGCATTGAAAGGGATACTTCAAGTCAAAGAGTACAGAACAGAGCCTGGCACATAGTAAGTGTTCAATAAATGTTAACTTTTATTATTTGTGTCAAAGCAGAAGCCATCTACCAAGCCAACATTTATGGAACATATGCAGAACTGAGCATGGTGATTGGAGCTGAAGATGAAAAAAAGACCAAGGCAATGGTCCCTGCCCTCCAGGAGCACACAGAGGAAACAGACTGTAAATGGATTCTGAGAGTACAGGGCAACAGGGATGGTTCAAAGGAGGCCTGGCCAACTCTGCAGGTGGGGTGAGGTTGGGGGTGGGAATTAGGGATGGTATGAGAGAAGAGAAGTTCTGGGACTCAGACTAGTGATCGCCTCTGTTTTGGGGGAGGAATTTGCGGGAGCAGGCATGAAGGAGTGATGGAAGCCAAAGCTTGATTACATGTTGGTTACATGGGCGTTTACATTTGTCAAAACTCACTGAATTGTACTCTTAAGATTTGTGCATTTTATTATATGTAAATTATATCTCAATATGTAAGTAAAATCAGTTTATTGAAAAAAAGTTTTTAAATGAGTGGTACAGGAATGGGAAGTACCTTCAGGTCAAGATGATTTTATGCTCAAGGGTTTGTGGGTATAAGGCAGCATGGTGCCCAGGGTAAAGCGCCAACTGCTGAGTTTGGCTGGAATTTAGGGTGTATAAAGGATGTAAGACCAAGTGGTTAGAACCTTAGATGCCTTACAGAGGAGTCTAGACATCGTCCTCCAACTCTAGGTTTGTGGGGAGCGGGGAGGGAGGGAAAAGAAGAAGCCAGAGAGGACTAATGTAGCAGCAAAGCAAGCTGCACCAGTACCCTTGACACTAAGCAGGAAAAAGTCACGTCCTACATCCGGGCTGAACTTGGTCAACTTCTCCTGCCCAGGAGGAGAGGGTGTCCAAAGCTTTTGTCATGAACCAGCAGGGAAATGTCCCCAGTGATTGTCTATTTCACGTCTGCTGGAGATGATCACTGCCTCCTCATTCAGCGGCCTCAGGATATACTCTTAAATCTCAAAGCGGCATCCAATTGTGTCCCACAACCCTAAGTGCTTCTGCAGCATTTACTAAATTTCTTAGTTTTTCTGCACCTTTGCTGTACCTCCAAATGACAACAGCTTTTCCTCTTTCGCTTCCTTGCCTCCTCCTACCTCTCCTGCTTCTCACTATCTACCATGGATCCATCACTTCTTTTTCAATACTGTCAACCCTCTCCGATCAGCCTCTTCCCTTGACATCCGTTTCTGTGACAAACAAGTTTCCTTTCATTTTCCCTGCTCCTCACCATGCAGTTCTGTTTCCTTAACCAGTATATAAGGTCCTTGTATTCAGGGAAGAGACTTAAAAGCTATTGTTTTCCCACCAACTTGGGAATATAGTAAATTCTTAAGAAATGTTATTCGTAGATTGATGATTGAATTTGGAGGATCTAGACCACTGTGGGGGATCATCTGAACTGAATCAGAAAAATGGAGGAAGTGTTCTCATTTCCCCTTATTATTTTCAGTAGACAAAGATCCCTACCTAGACTTCTGCCTCCATGGAAAGGGTGGTGCTGGGGGTGGGGGCTGAAGGAGATGAAAGGCAATATAGCTGGGATGCTATGGGAGATTTAATCTTGATCACAGCTTTGCCCAGATTGCTGACCCCAGATGACCCAGGGTGCAGAGCTGTGCCCCCATGCTGCCATCCATTAAAGAGATCACAGCTGCCTGGGAGTGCTCGGCAAAAATGAGGTCAGGTTTTGTCAAAGCCAGTGCAATTCACAAGCCATCTCAACTCGCTGGATTTACAGCAACTGTCGAGTCATCCTGCATTACCGAAACTGTAGATATCAACCGACCTGCTGGGAAGAGAATTTGGGATAAACTGTGAACTTCAAAAAGTTTCTGCCTGGAAACTGAAGAGGTAACCATGGCAACGAAGAGGCAGGTTGAACTTGGAGAGGGCCGTTCATCTACAGTAGGGAGCTTTGTGCTCTCAGATTTGCTGGTCTGTGCACTGTGCATCAATTCCTTTGTTTCTTTTGCAATGGCCTGATCTTGTGTCACTGCAAACCCTGCCTCTGGGTTCAAGCAATTCTCTTCCCAAGTAGCTGGGATTCCAGGCACCCACCACCATGCCCTGCTATTTTTTGTATTTTTAGTAGAGACAGGCTTTAGCCATGTTGGCCAGGCTGGTCTCGAACTCCTGACCTCAGATCTCCCCATGTCAGCCTCCCAAAGTGCTGGGATTATAGGCACGAGGCACTGTTCCCGGCCTCATTTATTTTGCTTTCTTTATCAGAGCAGGAGAAAGCACTAGCTCAGGAATTGGGAGACAGGGTCCAATTCCAGCTATTTCCAGTTCCAGTGCATTTGACTAAGACTGCCTCAGGTACTCTAAGCTTTGTTGTGTGTAGGCAAAATGGAAATTAAAAACTCCCTCTGTCTATTTGCAAGGATGCAGAAAAGACGGGAAGGTTTGAGATTTCCAAATACTTATTTTATTGTTGTCACGTAACCGTGTCCAGGCTGATCCAAACGTGGTGCTACTGAGGATGAAACTGGGTTTGATCCCCCCAACAATTCATATCTGTCAAATGGAGAAAAGCTGTCTCACAGACAACACCCATCTCCCAGCTGCATGGTAAAAGCAGGCATTGGGGCCTGATCTGCACCAGGTCAAACAACCTTCACCTGGCTGACCAACTCCTCCAGCAGAATGCCCCGCTGATGGGGCTGGGATGAATGAAGGCGCCAGATGTTCAAAAAGGCATCCTTCCATTGTCTGCACCCCGTGGCTCTGCTCCCAACCCTTGTTGATCAGCAATCTCTGCCCCAAATCATCCCAGCCCTGCACTCGTGAGATAGGAAGAATGAGAGCCTAGGTTGGTAAGAGGGGGCGAGGGCGGGATGCTGGCATCTGAGATGGTGCTGCAACAGGAGTGTTGTCCCAAACCCCTATTGACTTCAGTGGGGATGGCACCAGGTTCAAGAGGACAAAGAAGAGACCCAGAGCCACCAAACAAGACATGAGGTTTTACTGGGGGCTGACATACAGAGGAGAGAGTTCACTATCAGCAGACTGGACAGGATAACCTCATAGCCCAGAAGCAGCAGGCTGGGCAGGAGAACTGCAACCATTTGCAAAAGGCATGCTGTTTATATAGCATTTCCATTTAGCACCATTCCTTAACAGCTTCCACCTGGCAACCTTCATTCAACCCAAACTCAGGGCCTCCACTCCCTGCATGGCTCGTGTTCCATGAGTCGAGTCAGGGGCTCAGGTGTTCCTCATAGACAAGGAATGACTCTCCGGGTAGGCTACTCTGGGTTCCCAAGCTTGGAGCACACATCAGGTGTGTCACCATAGAGTGCCGTTCTCAGGGTATACTTCAGTTATTGCTACCAGGTGTGTTTGCCACACGGGAAGGAGCCGCTGCTGTGCCTGCCTCTGTTCTCCACTAATCAGCCAAGAGGTTTGGGAAGGGTAACAACTGTGTCAAGTGGTATGTGCCTGTAATCCCAGCCATTTGGGAGGCTGAGGAGGAAGGATCTCTTGAGCCCAGGAACCAGGGATTCAAGACCAGTCTGGACAACATAGCAAGATCCCATCTCTGAAAACAACAACAACAAAAAACCCTCTGCAGAGTGCTGAAGTTTTGACTAACTGGGTCAGCTTCTACAGGTCCTGGTTCAACAGCAACTCTGCGTTGACAAATGGCCCCACAGTGTCTTCCGATTTTGGCCTCTCTTGCTCCAGTTGCCTCAATCACGACCTCACAGGTCTCTCCTTACCCCATTGCGGTTTTTTCCTTTCCTTCCCTTACTGCCTTTTCTCAGCCTTCTCACTGAGCCCTCTTAGGTGGGGAACCTGTTTTTCCCTTGTTTCCCTTTTCTGACCCTTGACTTCCAGGAACATAGAGCAGGCTTTGCTGGGGAACAGCAACTCTTAGATGCGCCTTATCAAAATAAAAACCTATACTGTATTCCAAGAGGCACAAAAAAACTCACTGTTTTTCCTTATTCCTAGCAATCCCAGTATTCTTATTAAGTAAAACTTAAAGCTATTGTAACATTTATTGAGTGCTGACTATGTATTGAGCACTGTTCTATAAGCACCTTATATGTTGTCATGGATGCTGTGCTGTGCCACCCAGATTTGTGCCACCCAGGCTTGGGGACGGTGGTCATCATTCCCCAGGGTGTTAGTCTCTCTCCAGGAATTGCCCTTGACAAAGGGAGCTGCCTTATGATTAAGCTGTCTTCTTGGGCAGTTGTATGGAATGAATGGTCTTTATGGGGTTACCAGGGCCTGTCCTCTTGCTTCAGTGGACAGTTCCAAAGGGCCAGCTGAGCTTCAGGGCATTCCTTGGAACCAACTGGAGTCTCTGTTGAAATGGCATGGCCTTCAACTCCTCCCTCTGTCCAGACCTGCTTCCTTTACTCCCCCTCAATTCTGAACACTCTCCCCAGTAAACCCCTGCATGCAAGCCTCTGCCAAAGAGTCTAGTTTGTAGGAACTCAAACTAAGAATTAATTTATTTGGTTCTCACAACCACCTTATGAAATAAGTTGTTCTCTTCTTAGAGACAAGGACATGGAGGCATAGAAAGGTTCAGCAGTTTGCCTAGTCTCCCATCAGTAACTGGCAGAGCCATAACTGGAAACCTGAAAATCTAACCCTAGACCCTGTACTCTTAACCTCACATGCAGCTTCTTAATAGCAATCCCAAACGGAACTGAGGGGTGTTGGGGGAGGCTGTAATGCCTTTATAGGAAGGCAAGGAGAGAGGCAGGGCATTTATTATCTTTATCTCAGAGAAGGAGACACTAAGGCAGCAACTGCTTAAACCCAGGATGGTCCACCAGTTACAGCTGTGACCGGATTCTAACCTTTGCGGATGCGGGTTGGGGGCGGGCAGTGCGGGTAAGCGGAGGGGGTGCAACAGAAAAAGAGTGGTAAATTCACATTTGAATTTGGGAGTCAACACCTACTAACTGCACATCTTTGAGCAAGTTATTTAATATGAGTCTTAGGTTATGTGCCTGGCACATAGTAGGTGTTCAACAAAATCGTCACCCCATCCCATTGTCATCTCCAACTGTGATCTTGGGAAAGTTTCTTTAGCTTTCTGATTCTCAGTTTCTTCAACTATAAAATGGAGATGATGGTGATGAAGAAGAGCTTACTTAGCCCCGTGTCCATCGATCGGGGTAAGAGCCCCGTAAATGGTACTTATCGGTAAAATCAGGTGCTGTTTTGCCCGAGCGTGCACCCTGTGCGCTGTCCTTCAGGACCCAGCAGGCTCAGACTTGCCTGAGATCGAAGCCCCGCGTGCCTCTCGGACCTACCACCCCCACGGAAACCCTCCCAACACAAAACCGCTGCGTGAGTTTCCTGCTGTTGCTAGAGGTCGGCGGGTCTTTTTTTCTAGGAAACTGGGTGTGCACGTCTCATCCCCGTGCCAATTCTCTTGCCGCTTCTCCTTCTCCACGCGGCGTCCACCGGGCGCAGGGTGCAGCGCCGCGTGCTTCAAGCTGCAGCGAAGCTGCGTCCCGCACGGTCTGGCCGCGGGCCCGGCCTCTGCCTTCTCGGCGCCCCGCCTCGCCCTCCGATTGGCCAGAGCGTCCAGCCCCGCCCCGCCCCGCCCCGCCCCTCCGAGGGGATAAAAGCAGCGGGCGCGCAGTCTGGGCGCATGCAGGCTGCTAAACCCAACCCCAGCTCGCTAGCACCTGCCACCGCGCCTTTGCTTCCTCGCGCTCGCAGACCCTCCTGGAGCCCGCCACCATCCTGTCCACTACGTGCTGCCTTGCGCCCGCAGCCATGTGCCGCACCCTGGCCGCCTTCCCCAACACCTGCCTGGAAAGGTAAGGGGAGCCTGGCCAACTGCTTGTTGGAAGTCCCACCAACTCCTAGGGAGTGGAGCGGCAGGCCTGGGGACCTGGGCGGGCGCGGGAAAGGGGCGTTAGAGACTTGAGAGGTAGAGGAGAACTTGATGCCACGTGCTCAGATTCCAGGAGCAGGGAGAAAGCAGGGGGAAGGGAAGCGAGGGCCCGCTGCTTGCTGCCGTCCCCATCCTCTGACAAACTGCAGTCGTGCTCAGGTGACCTGCTGAAGACCCGGCCGCAGGAAGGCCACGTTGACATTTCCAGGCAGAACTGAGCCTGCCCATTTCTTAAGCACTTGGTTTTCATTCCTAAGCCCAGAGCTAGGGGCATGGCCCTCTCTGCCCCTGGCAGGCAGAGAGATATTTTGGGGGGCTGCGGGGGTCCCACTGTTGAGGGTGTGTCCATATTTCAGAGAGCTACTCAACAGCCTCCAAGCGTTACTGACTGGGAAGGAAAAAGTAAAGATGAAGGCAGGAATCAGTTTCCACACAGTTCAGAAATACTGAAAAGAATGCTGAGTTCTTTTCTGAATCAACAGGCACAAAGAGAGAGATCAGTGTAACTTTAGGAAAAAGCCCATATATGCAGTGTGTGTATTACCCAGAAAGTGTAAGACCTACCACCGCATAGCTCAGACGGTGCTGTCATTGCTTTGGGGTTGATGATGCTGATAAGAGAAGCGCAATTTGGGCCCAGGGAACAGCCAACAGTTCCCGGGAACTCTTGAGGCTAAAGTTTTGGTGGTGCCACCCAGAACTCTTCTGGGACCCATAAACCTCTCCACACTGGCTGAGCAAATGAGAATCCTTTCATGTTCGTGATTTGTTTTCCAGAGCCAAAGAGTTCAAGACCCGTCTGGGGATCTTTCTTCACAAATCAGAGCTGGGTTCCAATACTGGGAGTACTGGCAAATTCGAGTGGAGCAGTAAACACGGCAAAGAGAAGTAAGTGCTGCTGAGCAGCCAGGGTTCCTAGTGGGAAGGGAGCGGGAAAGGAGTCACCAGGAGGGAAATGCAAGAAGCCAGGACATGCTAAGTGGACCTTGGCAACCTCTCCGTAGAGATTTTAGCAGGACTTGTTGCTGGTCTGTTATGACTACTTGGCTCATGAGTGAGTGGGTAGGTGGCTCCAGGGCTCCAAGTCCATCCACAGATGAGGGCGCACAGGGCATGAATGTCTAGTTACCAGACTCTCCCACCTGGGGATGCATTACACATATGTCCAGGGCTAAGACGGAGTCCAAGACCACTTGAAGTTTTTATTCATGACTCTAGCATGCACCTTGCCTAGAAACCCTTTCCTATTGGCTATCAACAGTACCAAACTCTGGAGTTATGTGTAGATGTCATCTCTATTTATGAGCCCCTATTTCCTTGGGGAAGTATACAAAACAAATCTTTGAGAGTCAGGGGAATCGAAATAATTTTTGGGCGGAGAAGAGATAGCCTTAGAGATATCGACTGAGGACTAAGGAGTCCCTGGCTTTGATTTCTGGTTGCTGAATTGTTCTCTAGAAAACACCACTCTTTACCCTAAGTCCAACTAAGAGTTTGAGGTGTCAGCTTCGACCATCACCAAGCAAGTCTTTGTGTGAATTTTACTCAACTTTCCATCAGAGTTCTGGCTAGAATTTGTGCTATTCTTTACTTTGTTGATTTTTTTTCTTTCTTTTTTTTTTCTTTTTCTTTTAGTAGAAACTTCTCAGAAGATGTGCTGGGGTGGAGAGAGTCGTTCGACTTGTTGCTCAGCAGTAAAAGTGAGTAGGAGCCTTTTGTGTCTGTCTGTGGGTGGCACGTGGATACTCACGTGCTTTGGAGCCAGGCCCAGGACTGCTGAAAGCTTGGGCAGCATAATAGTAGTAGTAATAATAATAATAATGACCCCTAGTGTGCCAGCCTGTATTCAACATACAAAGGCAGGTCCTTTGTTCAAGAAAATTATGTTTAAAAATAGAGCCATTAAGTGCAATTGCTGTCCTTTCTTCGTTAGTTCCCTTCTGTCCCTCGTCTGACCTGTTTCCTCCTTTCTCCCACAACCCAGATGGAGTGGCTGCCTTCCACGCTTTCCTGAAGACAGAGTTCAGCGAAGAGAACCTGGAGTTCTGGCTGGCCTGTGAGGAGTTCAAGAAGATCCGATCAGCTACCAAACTGGCCTCCAGGGCACACCGGATCTTTGAGGAGTTCATTTGCAGCGAGGCCCCTAAAGAGGTTAGAGCTCCACATGCACCGTGAATCCGCACCACCCTCCCTGCTTCTTCCCCTCTGAGAGTCTGGGCTAGTAGGGAGAAAGGTGTAGAAATAGAAGGGCCTTACTCAACACAGGGGTGAGTGGGCTTCTGTGGCCAGAGACTAGGAAAGCCAGACTCAGTGCCACTCCTGGGTCTTCACCCTGTGACTCATGATGGGGCAAGATGGGTTGGCAGGATTTTTGGCTTCGGTCCATACCCACCTTTATAAACCCATCCATTTTTAAAGGCTCAAAACACTCACCAACTGGGGAGACAAGGTTAGCACGAGAACCTTATATAACCTGGCTCAGTCTCCAGGCTGACCTGCCTGAGGCTTGCAGATCTGTGGTCTGTGATTTTTTTCCAAGTCTACCTTCCCTCCTGGCCGCTAGGCATGGCAGCTGCATTTGATAAAGAACACAGCGCCACCTGGTGGAGAGATAGGAGTAATGCCTCACTTTTGTTTTCTGACCACTGATGGCTTCCACATAATGCTGTAAAGGTATTTTAAGCCCCAGTTATATTCAAGACACTTACAGTCACTGTCTATGTCACAGTTAACTAAACAAAGTTCCTTACCTAATGGAACTTACATTTGAATGGGGTGAAAATGCCATTAACTAACTAGACAAATATATGCCAGGTGATGAGCTGTGCACTCATAAAAATACAGCAGGAAATGAGAGGCAGGGAGTACCAGCGGAGGGCCTGGGAAGAGGTAAGGTTTTCCATTCTGCAAAGGGAAGTCAGGAGGGGGCTGTTTGACATGGTGACAACAGAGACATGAAAGAATTCAGGGAGGGAAGAACATTCTACCACAGGAAGCAGCAAATGCAGAGGGCAGAGCCTGCCTGTTGCAGTCACAGATGAGGAAGTGGGCCTCTGCAGAGCAGGCAGGAGCAGATGACATCAGACAGGAGGTGGGTGGCCAATGTGGCCTCTGGGAGCCCAGTGGGCCCAGAAAGCTCTTTGGCTCTTCGTCTGAAAGACGTGAGACAACAGAGGTACCCCCAAACTGAGCTGGGTTTTTAAAGGCTCACTATAGCTGCTGAACAGAGAACAGACCACAGGGGTGGGTGGGGGTGAGGTAGCAGAGGGACCAGGTAGGAGGCCCCAGTGCAAATCCCGGGAGAGCTGAGAGTGACTTGAAGTAGGGTTGCCGTAGAAGAAAGGGTGGAGGGGGTTGCATTTGTATACATTCTTGTTAGAGCCTCTTGTTTATTCTGTTAATTCGGAGCGACTGGACAGCAGACACTGGGTCAGATGTGGGGACAAGCCCAGAGCTAAAAAGCTAGTTAGTGATCAAGAGCCCCCGCTTCCTGATACAGTATCTGGTCCTCTTTCCGATGCCCGGCCTGCCGCTGCCCCCCTCAGCATTGTCCACCCTCCTCCCCAACTCATCTGTGCGTTCCCTCCTTCCTGCAGGTCAACATTGACCATGAGACCCGAGAGCTGACGAGGATGAACCTGCAGGCTGCCACGGCCATGTGCTTCGACATGGCTCAGGGGAAGACACGTACCCTGATGGAGAAGGACTCCTATCCACGCTTCCTGAAGTCGCCCGCTTACCAGGACCTGGCTGCCCAAGCCTCAGCCGCCTCTGCCCCTCCGTCCAGCTGCAGCCTGGCCGAGCCCTCACACACCTGAGTCTCCACGGCAGTGAGGAAGCCAGCCAGGAAGAGGTTGAGTCACCCATCCCTGAGGTGGCTGCCCCTGTGTGGGAGGCAGGTTCTGTAAAGCAGGTGCAACAGGACAGAAAAAAAAAAAAAAAAAAAAAAGCGCTCCAGCAGCCTGTTTGGAAAACAGCAGCCTCTCCTTCCGATACTGTGGGACCCACCCCAGGACCTGTGAATAAGGGCTAACGATGAGGGCTGGTGGGGCTCTCTGTGGGAAAAGGTGGTACAGGGCTTAGCACTGGCTCTCATTCTCACTGAAGAAGGAAGCGTTCTAGCGTGGCTTAGGAAACATGCAGATAAAGGGAACCGAGACAATGAGAGGAGGAAAGACGCCCAGATCAGCTGTTGTCCCTGTCGCTCAGTTGACTCTGATTGCATCCTCTTTTCCTGATTCCCAGACTGTTCTGGGCACGGGAGGGGCCCTGGTGTGGAGCTTCCCCTTTGGCCCTCCTCGCTGGCCTCTCGGCTGGCCCAGGATCCCTTAGCCTGTCCCTCCTAACACACCTGCGTGTCTGTCCAGCCTTGCAGCCATGTCAAGGCCAGCACGCTGATGTGACTCTTGCCCCATTTGAGATGTTTATAACTTGAACACTGGCCTGTGAGCTCTTTCCAAGTCAGTGGAGAGCCCTGAAAGGAGGCTCCCTTGAATCCGTCCCGGTGCTCTGGGTGAACCCCTGCAGGTGGCCCCGACCCTGTGTTGCAGCAGGGTACACCTGTGAGCAGACCCGCCCCGGGGGCCTCTTGCTGGATGTGCCCTCTCTGAGCTCTGTGCTGCCCTTGGAGGCGGGACCCAGGCAAAGATAGTGTGGAGGCCTCGGGGAGTGGCATTTCCTGGCTCTCATGTCTCGCAGCGTGGAACGAGGCAGAAAAGGATCCTAGGAAACAAATCTCTTGGCAGTCCCTGAGAGTCCTGCTGAAATCCAGCCAGTGTGTTTTGTGGGTATGAGAAGAGGCAAAAAGAGATGCCCCGAGATAGAAGGGGAGCATGTTTCTTTCCTGCGGACATGAGATGCACCGTTGAAGTGGGCAGAGGTGGCCCAGGACCATGGCGCCCTTGGACAGAGTGCAGAAGCTGCGGGGAGAGGCTGCTTGGAAGGATGGGACTGTGGGAAGTCAGAACCTGCTTGTCACCTCAGGGCATCACCGAACAAACATGTCATGATAGGAACTCCTGCAGCAGAGCCCAGGCTGGGGAGGTGAATTACCCAGGGAGCCACCTTGTGGTCCAGGATAATCAACGCTGTTCTCTCTGCACCCTGAGCTCCTCCAGGAGATTATTTAAGTGTATTGTATCTTTGGTTTTGTGCGATTGTCATAGCCTATTGTTTTTGTTATTGTTGGTGCTGTTGTTATTTATTATTGTAATTTCAGTTTGCCTCTACTGGAGAATCTCAGCAGGGGCTGCAGCCTGACTGCCTCCCTCTCTCCACCAGACTCTACCTCTGAATGTGCTGGGAACCTCTTGGAGCCTGTCAGGAACTCCTCATTGTTTAAATATTTATTTATTATGACAAATGGAGCTGGTTTCCTAGATATGAATGATGTTTGCAATCCCCATTTTCCTGTTTCAGCATGTTATATTCTTATAAAATAAAAACAAAAGTCAAATATGATATCCTGTCTGTCTCCAAGTGCTGTGTGGGACAGGGGAAGAGGGAAAGTGCTGTGGAGAGCTCTGGGGAGGAGCTGGCTTTTGGGAATTCCACAGGAGAGGCGAGTGAGCTTCCACAGCACAGGCAGAAGCAGTGGGAGGGCTCAATGTTCACCTGGTACCTGCCACAGTCAAGAGAAGGGGATAGGTTCTAACGAGGGTTATTATGATCAGTGACTTTTTAAGCTCATGACAGCCCAACTTGTGTTGGGCTGTTGTGTGGATTGGACCGGGATCAGCCCACTGTCATTTCAGAGCCCGTATCTTTTGCGCACCTGACTGGGACTCAGCATGAGCCATACCCAATTCTGCCTGTAACAGTGCAGGGCTCAGTGCCCCTTGGTCAAGTAGCAGGGCATCATCAGTTAGGTGGTGACTTTTGTAGCACTTTTACTTTTAAAAGTAGTTTGTTATTAAATTCAATGACAGATCTTTTGTAATTTATGTTCAAGAAATTATTATTATTTTATAATTTCATAGAAGTATCTGAGACGAGGCACATGAAGCCACTCTAGGCTGCTCCATTCCGTGGGCCTAGGGAGTAAAGGTTGAGCTGTGCTTGAAAGAATTTGGGAATAGGGAGACAGGCGTGATGGTTCATGCCTACGAGCACTGAGGGAGGGAGGCTGAGGAGGGTGGATCACTTAAGCCCAGGAGTTCAAGACCAGCCTGGGCAACATGGCAAAACCCAGTCTCTACAAAAAGTCAAACATTAGCATGGGGGTGGCACATGCCTGTTGTTCCAGCTACTTGGGAGGTTGAGGTGGGAAGATGGCTTGAGCTGGGAAGGTCAAGGCTGCAGTGAGCTGAGATCATTCTACTGCACTCCAGCCCGAGGGACAGAGTGAGACCCTGGGGGTAGGTTTGCAAGGATCAAAATCTGTTCTTCCTTTGCCAACTGCCTGCTTGCTCTCCTTTTTCATCCTATGAATCCCTCTCATTTTTGTCTGATTACCACTACTTAAATTTTTTTTTCCTTCTCTCTTGAATGATCTGTTTCTGTACAGATCTAGACCTTACATGGACCTTTATTTCTCCCCTATTGGTAGTCTGAGTAGAGTGATCGGACTTCAGGAACATGGGGTAGAATATGCCATATAATCACATCTTAAGCACAGATCTAAGGAGTGATTCTGCGGACACCAGGGAGGCCCTGCCCTCTGTTAGTCCTTATAGCAGCTCTGTGGAGTGGGTCTGAACACTCTATCATCCAGATGAGGAAACAAGCTCTGAGAGGGAAGGACATGCTGGGGGCAGCCGGCCAGTGAGTGGCAGAGCGGGTATCTGAACTCGGTTATACCATGGGGGAGTCCAGTCTGTGAGAGTTGGGTGGAGGAATATGACTGATAAGGGAAGATGGAGCAGAGGATCCAGGGAGACAGGGAGGTACTAACACTTGCCCTTCCCTATTACTTTCCTTCCATTTTTATGTCTTTAACATGCACGCATTGAGTGCATCAAAATCCCTCAGACCCAAATGGGTTGGGTCCAGCTTCTCCACAGGCTCACGAGACTTCCTTAGAAGACTCTCTCATCCTCTTCAATCTGGGATACCACAATTTCCCACCGGGTCTCCCTACCCCAGCCTCTCCCTGTGCTGGTTCATTTTTCACGCTGTGCCAGTCTTCAGCCCTAAAACACAGATCTGAGCACCCCGTGGCTACATTAAAACCCTTCAGCGGTTCACTTTTGACTCTAAGATAAAGTCCAGCTTTAATCATGACACAGAAGGGGCTCTCTGACCTGACCCAAGTCCCTCTCCAGACGTATCTCTTGCCTGGATGGCCTTCACTGTCAAGCTCTTTCCTTCTCATTTTTGTGTGGCTGCACATGCTGTTCTGTCTGCTTAGAACACCTCTTCCTCCTTGTTTTTTAGAAAATACTGGGAGTTGAGCAGTGAGGAGGAGAATGCCAACCTTCAAAATCCAGCAAAAACATCTTCTCCTCTGTGAAGCCTTCCCAGATATCCCCGTATAGAGTTAACTGCTCCCAACCTGCATGATTCTAAAACACACTGTTCTTACTTTGATTGTAGCATGTATGGAATTTCTCCATAACTTCTCTCTTCACGGCTCTTGCTGTCACATTAAACTGAGGTCTTCAGGGTCAGGGTCATATTATTCACCTTGGTGAGATGAGGCGGAACAGAGCACAGCAAAGCTGTGGAGTCGGAACGTTGGGTTGAAATTCTGGCCATTCTGACAGAGCAAGACTGTCTCAAGAGTAAATACATAAATAATAAATAAATAGTTTAAGAAATCAACCTAACAAAAATGTATAAAACCATTAGACAGGTACAAAAAAGATATATTAAACATTTAGGAAGGTTAAAATATTTTGTTCCATTTCATTTTTTAAAAAACACCTAAAACATTTCACAGTATAAATCATTTCCCAGTATAAATATTGTACACTATAATATTGAGATGGAATCTCGCTCTGTTGCCAGGCTGGAATGCAGTGGCGCCATCTTGGCTCACCGCAACCCCCACGTCCCAGATTCAAGCCATTCTCCTGCCTCAGCCTCCACAATAGCTGGGATTTCGGGCATCTGCCACCACGCCCAACTGATTTTTTGTGTTTTTGGTAGAGATGGGGTTTTACCATGTTGCCCGGGCTGGTCTCGAACTCCTGACCTTGGGTGATTCGCCTGCCTCAGCCTCCCAAAGTGCTGGGATTGCATGTGTGAGCCACCACGCCGGGCCGTGTTTTTCTTTCTATCTGGCTTCACTTAGCATAATATCCTTCATGTTGTTGTGAATGGCAAGATCTTGTGTTTTAAAGCTGAGTAATATTTAAATTCTTTTTTGACACAGGGTCTTGCTGTTGCCCAGGCTAGAGTGCAGCGGTGTGATCACAGCTCACTGCAGTCTCGACCATCTGGGCCCCTTAGGGGTCCAGTATTGTAAGAGAGTACAAAAAAATTGTTTTACATTTTTGTTTTAAATTGTAAGTTGGGTGAAGTTTTCTAAGAGAGTAGATTTTAGAAAATCATTTTCTGTAGTAATCATTTCAGCATGTTTATGTACATCAAAACACTGTGTGGTATACCTTAAATTTAAACAATAATAAAAATTTAAAAAAATTGGAACAAATACTAGAAAAAAATAATAGTGATGTAAGACCATGAAATAAATAAATAAATGAATGAATAAATAAATAAATCCTGGCCTTCCACGTTGGAAAGTTGCTTCAGTCCCCTCAGCTGTAAAATGAGGCTACTAAGAGTGCATGTCACAGGGATCGCTGAATGAAATGAAAGTGTGTGGCAGAATGTTGATGCTTCATGACTATTGACTTTTATTATTATTATTATTATATTATTCCCAGGACTTAGCATAGTGCCTTGTATACAGTAGGCATTAGTCAAGTCAAAAAGTCTTTAGACTTTTTGAATAAAATGGCAGGATCAGAATTTGAACTCAGGATTCTAAATCTTTTTTTTTTAATTTTAGTATAGCTGCTTCAATACCATATTTCGTCTGATGTTTAGAGCATTCCAGAATTTCAGCTAATGAAATGGAAGGTTGGAGGCATTAAGTAAGCCAGTGTATTACAGGGACCTTGGGATTCCTGCAAACTCAGAACGCTGTTTTCAAATATGTGCCCTGTGACTCTGCAAGGCCGCTCGTCTTTCACCCTCTACTGCCTCACTGTGGCCATGCCAGGCAATGCAAGCTTTTAAAGTTTGGCTTCTTCCTTTGGAATTATACATCCAATGGCTTTAATTTGTTTCACTATAGTTTTATATATTAATGCACTTTAATAAACGTGAAATTTTAATGGAAATGAAAATTATTAATATCACTACTAAAGCAACCCAGCAAGTATAGGAGTTAAGCCAAGATTTCTTTAGTTTATAGAGATGAAATTACCTTTAAAAATGGAAGTTGTAAGGTAGAGAGAAAAAAGGTGTCAGGACCTATTACCGTGCTGACTGCAGAGTAATTTGCTGTCACGAATCCTTTAAATTGGTCCAGTTATTCAAATTGCTCTAAGGAAGAAAAAGATTTGAAATTCAAATAACTGAGGTGTGCTCCTAAGGGTAAGAGATATACACCAGTTAGGTGCTGGATAATGGAGGTGGAGACCTCATCATTTAGAAAGATGTTTCTTGATTTACAATGTTGCTGATTTTCTTCTTTCTACTTTCTTTCTTTCTTTCTTTCCTTCCTTCCTTCCTTCCTTCCTTCCTTCCTTCCTTCCTTCCTTCTCTCTTTCTCTCTTTCTGAGATGGAGTCTCGTTCTGTCACCCGGCTGGAGTGCAGTGGTGCTATCTCAGCTCACTGCAAACTCCGCCTCCCAGGTTCAAGCAATTCTCCCTCCTGGGCCTCCCGGTTAGCTGACTACAGGCACGCGCCACCATGCTCGGCTAATTTATTTTGTATTTTAGTAGAGACAGGGTTTTACTGTGTTGCCCGGGCTGGTCTCAAACTCGTGAGCTCAGGCAACCCGCCGCCTTGGCCTCCCAAAGTGTTCGAATTACAGGCGTGAGCCACTGCGCCCGGCCAATGTTGGTGATTTTCAAGTTTTGATCTGTAACCGGAGAATGATTTAATTTAGTCTTTCAGAAAAGCGATAATGTGTGGATTAATCTCGTATTTGTAATGGGATCCTACTTAAGGGACAGTTCTGAGCTGGGGAGTAGAATTGCCTTAACTCAGTTAATCTCACTGTTCCAAGGAGCAGCCTCACAGGCAGCATGTATATCCTAACCGTAGAGTCAGCAGGCTCGGAAGTTAGGCAGCTGAATTCAGTTCCACATCTGCTACTTATCAGCTGAGTAAACAGCAGCACATTACTCAACTTCCTCAGAACCTCACTTTTTCCTGTAAAATGTGAATAACAATAATATTGGCTTCACAGGACTTCTGTGACGACAATGAGAACATTTGCGAAAAATATTTATCATAGCACTTGAAAGTAAGTGTTCATTTTGCTTAGAATTCACTTGGCTATGCGGGCTCTCTTTTGCTTCCATATGAAGTTTAAGGTGGTTTTTTCCCAATTCTGTGAAGAAAGTCAACGGTAGCTTGATGGGGATAGCATTGATTCTGTAAATTACTTTGGGCAGTATGGCCATTTTCATAATATTGATTCTTCCTAACCATGAGCATGGAATGTTTTTCCATCTGTTTGTGTCCTCTCTTATTTCCTTGAGCAGTAGTTTGTAGTTCTCCTTGAAGAGGTCTTTCACATCCCTTGTACATAGTTTGGTTTTAGATAGTGCCTACATGTAGTTATATAGGATTAAATTACTATAGCATATTTCTCACAAAATTACTGAAATATGTTAATTTGAATGAGGACTCACAATAAGGCCAACAGTCTTTGTAGCCATGAGAAGTCGGCTACTCATTTCCAGTCCCACTGTTTGTCTTGAATATAAAGTAAACATCATTGTTGAAAAAAAAATGTATAACTTTTAAAATGAAATCTTTAGCTATAATGATATACCCTTTTAAAATAAAATGGTAACTATAAAAGCTAGAATATTGATTATTAGATATTAGAAAATAACTGTTAGCTTTCTAAGGTATGGCAATATTAACATGGTTAAGTAGGAGAATGTCCTTATCTTTAAGAGGTTCATGTTGGAGGATTTAGGGGTACAGTACCATCTTATCTGCATTTTCTAATGATTCACCACAAAAAAAAATACATATATATGTTCCTACATTACAAAGCAAAAGAGACAAAACAATAACAATGATTGAACTAAGGTGTCAAATATACACAAATGCTTTCAACTTTTCTATATTTACCTGATAAAGCCCAGTTAGAAAGAGCAAGTCTACTTAGTAGTTGAAAGAGGAGTTTTAACATGGGGAACTTATTACAAAAACGTTAGACACCCTAAAAACCTGAATAGAGGACCATACAGCAATTCTGAGATATCAGTAGCAGGAAGCCCCTCTCACCCTACAACTGGAGGAGCAAAGGTAAAATGTGGTAGATCAAGTGGCAGGACCACTGAGCAGGATTAGCAGTATGAACGGGACCTGGGACTAGTAAGGACATGCAGTCACTGCTAGAAACTCACCTGAAAAAGATTCTTCTTTGTGATATGCAATCTCCAGTTGGCCCAATCTGGCCCTAAGGCAGTGAGTAAGGGAGCTTAGGAAACGCAGGCTTCTCAGTCCTACCCCTGACATAAGGCCAGACTAAGAGAAGTGGGGAAATAGATGGAGAGCAAGCAGAAAAGTGATCAGCACACTCTATGTTTGAAACTGTTCTCAGTAAAAATGTGTACGGAGAGGAATTGTGTATCAAACATATTTTTTTTACAATTTTTTATAACAATGCCTCCAAAATTTTAGTTATATCAGAGGCACAATAACAACAACAGTACTTTGTCCTGAAATTGCTGAAATCAATGGCATCTTATTCAGTCAAAACAAATTTCTTTAGAAGAGAAACAAACAAAAGGAATCAAGGTAACTCTAAGTTAAAAGTCATTAAAAAATATTTATCCCCAAAAGCATCTTAACCCAGCACATTAAGGAACCTGGAGTTAAATTTAAACATGAGCTTCATGAAACTTCTCCCAAGGTAAAGCACATTTAAACCTAAGTTAAAGTACCATGTATTGTTTTATAGAATAATATCATCATGGATATTGTCTAAGGAACTTAATTATATCTAAAGCAACAGAAGGACGTCCGAGGCTTGTCTGCAAAGAAGCTAGGAAGTCAGGAATAATATTTCTCTTAAACGATAAGAGAAACTGGGCCAGTCAATTTGACATTATTAGCGGTTAAGTGAATGATGGTGGAGGTATTATCCCTCGGAAACATGAGAACACCTTACTTAGAGAAATAATACAATTACCAGGTCCTTGAGCCACCTGGCCTGGGCTGAATTCACTACTTGATGCTACCTAGCTAGCAGTGCTGCATTTAATCACAATTTTTTATTTTTTTGAGACAGAGTTTCACTCTTGTTACCCAGGCTGGAGTGCAATGACGTGATCTCGGCTCACCGCAACCTCTGCCTCTTGGGTTCAAGCAATTCTCCTGCCTCAGCCTCCTGAGTAGCTGGGATTACAGGCACGCGGCACCTTGCCCAGCTAATTTTTTGTATTTTTAGTAGAGACGGGGTTTCACCATGTTGACTAGGATGGTCTCCATCTCTTGACCTCATGATCCACCCGCCTCGGCCTCCCAAAGTGCTAGGATTACAGGTGTGAGCCACTGCACCTGGCCTAATCACAATTTTTAAAAAAATACAACAGCTATATTGAGGTATAATTCATATACTATACAATTCACCCACTTGAAGTGTACAATTCAGTGGTTTTTCGTATTAAAATTTAGCAATGAAGTTATATAACAATCACAATTTTATAATATTATCACCCTCCAAAAGCAACTCTGAAACCATTAGCACCCACCACTTCTCCCTAACCCTTCTGCCCTCTGCAACCACTCATCTACTTTCTTTAAAAATAGTTAAGCCCAAGAAATAAAGAATCTAGGTAAACACAGACAAAAATCAAGGGTAAAAACCTAAAATTTGAACTGAATTTCCAAGTCATCCATGGCATATGAACGCTAGTCAAGATATGTTGACTTTATACTGTATAACGCCTAATTCTTTTTTATGTTGCATAAATCTGGATGAAGCAATTAGGCTCCTACTTATGCCCATATAGAATACAGGCTTCCTCTTAACCAGTCACTTATTAAGTAAAGCAACAGCAAATTTTAGAAACACAAATCATTTTGACTACAATATTACTTCTTCATTTCAGAAGGTATAAAAAATGCATCTCTGAGGAATTTATCTCCAGAGACTTTAGATATAATATCTTATGAGATTTTAGATTCAGAGGTAATGAATTTTGCAATATTTACTGAATATAAAACATATTGTAAACCTATAAGATTTCTTTTACATCTGACAATACATTCCCATTCTTGAGAGCATTGCTAGATTCTGGTAACAGTGTCTTTTCTATATATGTTTTTTCGGAAATAACCATGTGTTATTTTCAAAGACTGAATTGTATCCCCCAAAATTCATATGTTTAAGACCTAACCCCCAATGTGATAGTATTTAAAGATTGGGCCTTTGGGAAATAATTAGATTTATTTGAAGTCATGAGGGTGAAGCCTTCACGATGGGATTAGTATCTTTATAAGAAGAGATATCAGAGATACTTCTCCTCTTTTCTCTCTCTCTGCCCCCTCACCACACCCCCCTCCCATATGAGGGCACAGTGAGAAGGAGGCTATCTGCAAACTGGAAAGAGAACCCTCACAACTCTCACCGGAATTCAACCAAGCTGATACCTTGTTCTTAGAATTCCAGTTTCCATAACTATAAGAAATAAATTTTTGTTGCTTAAGTCACCTCGTATATAGTATTTTGTTATGGCAATGGGAGCTAACTAAGTCACTATTGTACTAAAATTTGACCCAAAAAGTACCTAAAGAGATACCGTTTACAAATTCAACTCTGGTAGTTCAGTAAAATTGCATATCACTTACATTAGCTGTATAACTAAATTTGTTCTGAGGCCTTACAGTACAATTTTAGCATGTTGCTTTTCATAGGTCAGGGTTTCTCAGCCCTAGAACTACTGACATTTTAAATAGAATAATTCTTTGTGGTAGGGGATTATCCTCTGCATTGAACAATGTTTAGTAGCATCTTCGCCTCTATTCATTAGATGCCATTAGCAACCCCTCCCAGTGCCATGGAAATTAAAAATGTCTCCAGGCTTTGCCAAATGCCCTACAATGTACATTGAAAAACAAAGTTTTAGGCAATTCATAAAAATAACATTTAAACATTATGACATGTTTTCTACCAAGCTTACTTTTTATGCAATTTGCAATGAGAGGTGTGGCATGTTGACTGTTACACATATAAATTGAGAATTTCCTAAATAATACTATATTTTACCATCCCACGTGAAAAAAAAAGTCTTAAAGATGAATACTTTAAATATCTACTATTGCTTCCCAGCCCTATCTTTGCTTGCTGAGATCATGTACAAGGGAAATAAAGTTTTGTTTTAATTATAATTAGCCATAGGATTTTTGACAGGTTCTTGTGTTAATACCCATACCATCACCTTCCAAAATCTCAACATAGAACAGTGCATCTATCTGAACAGCCCAGTCAAGGTGCATTAAGGTGGAAGGCAGGTATGTCTCATGCCTTCAGTGGAAACTGAAGCCACATGAGATATCTTAGGAAAGGAGGCTGAAAAGAATTGACTCAGAAAATGAATGAAATATGAAGATTAGCTAGTGATATCATTATTTTCTCTTTGTCTTCAAAAGAAAAAAAAAATGTACTCTCCACTAGAAATTGTGTTCAAAGCAGTGCTTATCTTCCAAAAAACACTGCTAGTTCTGTGGTCCTGCTACTTCCTGGCTTACCTAAGATGCTGACTTACATAGAGAGCCAAATCAACATTTCTCACACTGTTTAAATGAAGAAAAGAATTCCAACTACCAAGAAACTGATTTGTGAAAGAACTCACAGAACATAATTTGATCATAAATTTAGAGCCTGGTATGAATAGGAAAACATGGAAGGATGACATTCTTCTCCCGCACAAAGTCATCACACTTCATTTGCAGGTTCTGTTGCTTGGGGAAACCACAGCAGTACCTGCAAAGTCAACATCATATAGACTTTGACTTTGTGAACCTTCAGGGAAAACAAGAACTCTTCACACCTTTTAGCATCTACATTGCAGAAAACAACATAATATTGTGTTTTAAACATTATTTTTCACAGAAAATGGGGCTCCAGAGCTTTTCCCAAGCTAAATCAGTAACATCTTGGTAGAATTGGCTCCTAACTGAGATGATCTACTTTGTATGCGGTCACACTCAAAACTTGAGAACAGAAGGAAGGGAAGTAAATTTCATTTGCATCCTTCTTGACAAACCTCTCTGAGCCTGGGTCTCCTTATCTGTAAAAACGGAGTACATGTACTTACTGAATAGAATCAATCAAATCTCACAGTAACTAGCACATGGTAGGACTCCAATCCACTTTATTCCTTCCTCCTTCTCATTCCGTCACCCATGAAACAACATGAGCTTTGTTTTGTTGGAAAGAATGAGAGAGAAAAACAGAAACCAGACAGCAGACAGTGAGAAACTGTTCAGTGACTGAGAAACAAAATAGAAGACAATTGATTTACTCTCTGGCACCACTTCAAACATCTCTGTATAAAAAAATTGCAAATAATTAATTATGATTCTGAGAAATTAAGGGATTTTTTTTCTCTGTGTTAAAGTCAAATTATCTTGAAAATAATTTACTTTTTAATGCTGACAAGATTTATCATAAACAAAACCTTCTTTTCCATTGTGGCTAAGAGTATGCCTTGAAAACTATAAACTTTATAATTAATTTTTCCCATGGCCCCTGGTGATCATAGCATTCTGAAAACACTGTAGCCCAAATCCTTAAAACCAGAACTAATCATAAACCATGCCCTCATCATCACCCCAATGATGAGGTTCCACATCTTTCTCACTCTTTTCCTCCCACACTTGCCTTTCTTTCAAGGTTGCATGGTTGCAGAGTGGTGAGCTTTCAAAATATAAACTGCAATAAACTCTAACATCAGGCATGACTCATTCACCAGAAGAAGGAGAATTCAATCATTATTAATTAGTGTACTTTCTATTATCAACTTAGACATTATCTAAAGGCTAATCTCATGAATACAGATGAAATGTTAAACAAGAATATTGATAGCATAAAGAATTTACTCATTTGTAAATCTTCAACCTAGATTCTTGAGCTCATCAAGCTAGCCATATAAATTTATTTTCATCTTCATCTCTATGAAAAGAAAATCATACCAAATTTCCCAGAAAAGTTGCCGGTTTATATTTGCTGAAAGACTAATATTTGTTTTTAATTATGAACTACATCATTATTTGTCTTATAAAGGTATTTTTGAATAGGTTGATTTTAAATAAAAATTATGTAGTTTTTTCAAGAATGACAACATATAAGCATTAAAATGGCTTTAGTTGATATCTTTAATAAGCTATAATCAGATAATCAAGGACTATAAAGGATTAATTTTTCTCTTACATTATCAAAGAGCAGCTGTAAAAGTAGAAAATCCACTGGTAAACCTGTGTTTACAGTTCTAATGGTAGATTTATAAAGTAATGTGTATAGCAACAGTTTCTCTATCATGTTTTTTTCTTTTCTTTTGATAGAATTAAAAATCCTCTTGCTTTTTCAAGCCTATTGTTGAAGATTCCATGGTAACTGTCTTTTTATTTGGTTTTCTTTCTTAGCCTTTGTTGTTCTTTTGCTTTGCTTTTAGGTTGGAAAAATATTTTGCTTAAAATACAATACAGGGAAATCAACAACCTAGCCTTTAGTATATGTAGCAACTCTTGAGGCTTCCCATAAAAGTTCTTTTAAGGTTTTGAGTTAGGTCACAATGCTAAAAAGAATCAAACTGCAATATTAGAGTGGAGCAGAATTTAGTGGCCAAATGCTAGATTGAATAATTCAGTGTTCCATTTGTATACAGTGTTCTACATTTCGGATTTTTTTATGTTTGTAACTAGCATTAGTTTGTAAAAATTATTTGTAGGAAAGACATTACAAGTTGTTGTAAGAATTATCATTTATTTTAGAAGTGTAACCTATTTCAATCACTATCCATAAACTGGAACTGAGAACACTTCCTACCTCTTCCCATTTCAAGGAGTGTGGTAATTACCAAACCTGAGTCTGTGAGGCATTTGAAGCTATTTCCCTTAGTATAATAAAGTATTATGCATAATACATAGCTAAGTTAACATTTATTTCTTCTATTCATATTTTCTGCTTCCACTTGATTTTTTTATTTTTATTTTTTTTTAATTTTTTTTATTTTTGAAAGAAAGAAAAAGAGGAAAGAAAGTAAGAGTGAAAGAAAGAAAAAAAAAGAATGTAAGAGAGAAAGAAAGAGGAAGAGAAAGAGGGAGAAAGAACGGGATTCTTGTTCTATTGATTAGACAGATCAACAAGATAGAAAATTAACAAGGATATCCAGGACTTGAACTCAGACCTGGAACAAGTAAACTTAACAAATATTTCCACTTGATATTTTAATGAACTTATTGATGTTTTTGTAAAGAAAATTTCAAGTTTGATATTGCCACTATCCCTTTACTTTCTTCAGACTAACAGATGATATAAAGAACTATTAAAAAAAAAGTTAAATGATTCACAGGTGAGTTTCAATGATTAATGTAAATATTTTATGTAACTTTTAAATTGTAGGATTTAAAAACTATGTTCATTAATGATTTATCATACCTCTATGAGGAAAGACAGAATTATAACTTTACTTTTAAAGGTATTGAATGCCATTTTGTTACCAATCATTAATAAAACTATTACACAGGATATCAGGAAAAATTTAGGAGAACTGATCATTATCAACCAACAGGACTCAATTGAATTATTCAGAACACTCTACTCAACAAGAGCAAAATACACATGATTTTCAAGTCTTCATAGAACATTCAGTAAGATATATCTTACTCTGAATCATGAAACAAATTTTAACAAATTTAAAAGAATTGAAATTATATAAAATTTATCCTCTGACCATAAGGAATTCAAACTAAAATTCACACTACTTATTAAACAGCAAAAAGAGAACAGGAAAATCTTCAAACACTTGCTAATGAAAAACACACATTTAAATAATTCATTGGTCAGAGGAAATTTCAAAGATAATTTTAAAGTGGAATTGAATAAAGGTAAAATAAAATATGTACATTTTAGAATATAGCTAAAACAGTACTGAAAAGAATGTATACAGCACTAGATGCTTACAAATAAATAAGGAAAGGTCTCAAATCAATAATTTAAGTTTCTATCTAAAGAAATTTAAAAAGAAGAATATAAATTCAAAGACAGCAGAAAAAAATAAATAATATAAGAACAGAAATTAATGAAACTGAAAACAAGAAAACAATACAGAAACTTGTTAGAAACTGGTTTTTCAAGCAACCCTAAGACACATAATCGTCAGATTCGCCAAGGTTGAAATGAAGGAAAAAATGCTAAGGTCAGCCAGAAAGAAAGTTCATGTTACCCACAAAAGGAAGCCCATCAGACTAACAGTAGATTCCTCGGCAGAAACTCTACAAGCCAGAAGAGAGTGGGGGTCAATATTCAACATACTTAAAGAAAAGAATCTTCAATCCAGAATTTCATATCCAGCCAAACTAATCTTCATAAGTGAAGGAGAAATAAAATTCTTTACAAACAAGCAAATGCTGAGGGATTTTGTCACCACCAGGCCTGCCTTACAAGAGCTCCTGAAGGTATCACTAAATATGGAAAGGAAAAACCGGTATCAGCCACTGTGAAAACATACAAAAATGTAAAGATCATCAACATTATAAAGACATGGGCAAAATCACCTGCTAGCATCATAATGGCAGGAACAAATTCACATATAACAATATTAACTTTAAATGTAAATAGGCCAAATGCCCCAATTAAAAGACACAGGTAAATTGGATGACGAGTCAAGACCCATTGGTGTGCTGTATTCAGGAGACCCCATCTCACATGCAAAGACACACATAGGCTCAAAATAAAGGGATGAAGAAAGATTTCCCAAGCAAATGGAAAGCAAAAAACAGCAGGGGTTGCAATCCTAGTCTCTGACAAAACAGACTTTAAACTAACAAAGATCAAAATAGACAAAGGACATTACATAATGGTAAAGGGATCAATGCAACAAGAAGAGCTAACTATCCTAAATATATATGCTCTCAATACAGGATCACCCAGATGAATAAGGCAAGTTCTTAGAGACCTACAAAGAGACTTAGACTCCCACACTATAACAATGGGAGACTTTAACACCCCACTGTCAATATTAGACAGATCAACAAAACAGAAAATTAATGAGGATATACAGGACTTGAACTCAGCTCTAAACCAACAGGACCTAATACACATCTACAGAACTCTCCACCCCAAATCAACAGAATATACACCACATTGCACTTATTCTAAAATTGACAACGTAATTGGAAGTAAAACACTCCTCACTCAGCAAATGCAAAAGAATGCAAATAATAACAAAGAGTCTCTTAGAACACAGTGCAATCAAATCAGAACTCAGGATTAAGAAACTCACTCAAAACTGCACAACTACATGGAAACTGAACAACCTGCTCCTAAATGACTACCAGGTAAATAATTAAATTAAGGCAGAAATACGTAAGTTCTTTGAAACCAATGAGAACAAACCCACAGCCAATATCATACTGACTGGACAAAAGGTGGAAGCATTCCCTTTGAAAACAAGCACAAGATAAGGATGTCCTCTCTCACCATTCCTATTCAACATAGTATTGGAAGTTCTGGCCAGGGCAATCAAGCAAGAGAAAGAAATAAACGATATTCGAACAGGAAGAGAGGAAGTCAAATTATCTCTGTTTGCAGATGATATGATTGTATATTTAGGAAACCCCATCATCTCAGCCCAAAAGTCCTTAAGTTGATAAGCAATTCAGCAAAGTCTCAGGACACAAAATCAATGTGCAAAAATCACAGGCATTCCTATACACCAATAACAGACAGAGAGCCACATCATGAATGAACTCGCATTCACAATTGCTACAAAGAGAATAAAATACCTAGGAATACAACTTACAAGAGATGTGAAGGGCCTTTTCAAGGAGAACTACAAACCACTGCTCCAGGAAATAAGAGAGGATACAAACAAATAGAAAAATATTCCATGCCCATGGATAGGAAAAATCAATAGTGAAAATGGTCATACTGCCCAAAGTAATTTATATATTCAGTGCTATTCTCATCAAGCTACCATTGACTTTCTTCACAGAATTAGAAAAAAACTACTTTAAATTTCATATGGAACCACAAAAGAGCCTGTATAGCCAAAACAATCCTAAGCAAAAAGTAGAAATCTGGAGGCATCATGCTACCTGACTTCAAACTATACTGCAAGGCTACAGTAACCAAAACAGGATAGTACTGGTACCAAAACAGATATATAGACCAATGAACAGAACAGAGACCTCAGAAATAATACCACTCATCTACAACCCTCTGATCTTTAACAAACCTGATAAAAACAAGCAACGGGGAAAATTTTCCTATTTAATAAATGGTGTTGGGAAAACCGGCTAGCCATATGCAGAAAACTGAAATTGGACCCTTTTCTTACATCTTATATAAAAATTAACTTAAGATGAATTAAAGACTTAAATGTAAAACCTAAAACCATAAAAACCATAGAAAATTTATGCAATACCGTTCAGGACATAGGCATGGGCAAAGACTTCATGACTAAAATACCAAAAGCAATTGCAACAAAAGCCAAAATTGACAAATGGGATCTAATTAAACCAAAGAGCTTCTGCACAGCAAAAGAAACTATCATCAGAGTGAACATGCAACCCACACAGTGGGAGAAAATTTTTGCAATCTATCCATCTGACAGAGGGCTAATATCCAGAATCTACAAGGAACTTCAACAAATTTACAAGAAAAAATCAACCCCATCAAAAAGTGGGTGAAGGATACAAACAGACACTTCTCAAAAGAAGACATTTTTGTGGCCAATAAACATGATAAAAAGCTCATCACCACTGGCCATTAGAGAAATGCCAATCAAAACCACAAAGAGACACCATCTCACACCAGTTAGAATGGCAATCATTAAAAAGTCAGGAAACAACAGATGCTGAGATGATATGGAGAAATAGGAATGCTTTTACACTGTTGGTGAGAGTGTAAATTACTTCAACCATTGTGGAAGACAGTGTGGTGATTCCTCAAGGATCTAGAATGAGAAATATCATTTGACCGAACAGTCATATTAATGGGTATATACCCAAAGGATTATGAATTATTCTGCTATAAAGACACATGCACACATATGTTTACTGCAGGACTATTCACAATAGCAAAAGTTTGGAACCAACCCAAATGCCTATCAATGATAGACTGGATAAAGAAAATGTGGCACATATACACCATGGAATACTATGCAGCCATTTAAAAAGCATGAGTTCATGTCCTTTGCAGAGACACAGATGAAGCTGAAAACCATCATTCTCAGCAAATTGACACAGGAACAGAAAACCAAACACTGCATGTTCTCACTGATAAGTGGGAGTTGAACAATGAGAACATGTGGGCATAGGGATGGGAATATTACATACTAGGGCCTGTTTGGGGGATGGGGAGCAAGGGTATGGATAGCATTAGGAGAAATACCTAATGTAAATGATGGGTTGATGGGTGTAGCAAACCATCATGGCACGTATATGCCTATGTAACAAACCTGCAAGTTCTGCACATGTACCCCAGAACTTAAAGTATAATAATAATAAAGAAACATGTTCTTGAAAAAAAATTTTAAGTTGATAAATCTGTAGCAAGATTGACAAAGATCAAATGAGAGAAGACACAAGTCACCAATATCAATGAAACAGGGAACATCATGGCATTAGGCAGCAATTAAAGGATAAGAGAATACTACAAGGAACTTTACTCTCATAAATTCAACAACTTAGAAAATGGACCAATTCCTTAAAAAAAAAAAACCTACAAACATAGGTATATGTGTGTCTTTATAGTCAAATGATTTATAATCCTTTGGGTATATACCCAGTAATGGAATTGCTTTGTCAAATGGTGTTTCCGGTTCCAGATCCTTGAGGAATCTCCACACTGTCTTCCACAATAGTTGAAGTAATTTACACTCTCACCAACAGTGTAAAAGCATTCCTATTTCTCCACATCCTCTCCAGCATCTGTTGTTTCCTGACTTTTTAATGATTGTCATTCTAACTGACATGAGATCGTATCTCATTGCGGTTTTGATTGGCATTTCTCTAATGGCCAGTGATGATGAGCTTTTCTTCATGTTCGTTGGCCACATAAATGTCTTCCTTTGAGAAGTGTCTGTTCATATCATTTACACACTTTTTAATGGGGTTGTTTTTTTTTCCTTGTAAATTTGTTAAAGTTCCTTGTACATTCTAGATATCAGTCCTTTGTCAGATGGATAGATTGCAAAAATTTTCTCCCATTCTATATTTTGCCTGTTCACTCTGATGATAGTTTCTTTTGCTGTGCAGAAGCTTTTTAGTTTAATTGGAGCCCAGTTGTCAATTTTGGCTTTTTTTTGCCATTGCTTTTGTTAATTTAGTCATGAGGTAATTGCCCATGCCTATGTCCTGAATAGCATTGCCTAGGTTTTTTCTAGAGTTTTTATGCTTGTAGGTGTATGTCTAAGTCTTTAATCCATCTTGAGTTAATTTTTGTAAAAGGTGTTAGGAAGGGGTCCAGTTTCAGTTTTCTGCATATAGCTAGCCAGTTTTCCCAACACTATTTATTAAATAAGGAATCCTTTCCCCATTGCTTGTTTTTGTCAGATTTGTCAAAGATCAGATGGTTGTAGATGTGTGGTGTTATTTCTGAGGCCTCTGTTCTGTTCCTTGGTATCTATCTCTGTTTT
>CAUYLG010049739.1:0-20244 GCA_963573385.1 Cacajao melanocephalus
CTGAATGTCATGAAGAGAATGAATCCAAGCTGGAAAATATTCTTCAGGATATTATTCAGGAAAACTTTCCTAACCTAGTAAGGCAGGATAATACTCAACTCCAGGTAATCCAGAGAACACCACAAAGATATTCCTCAAGTACAGCAACCCCAAGACACATAATCGTTAGATTCATTAGGGTTGAAATGAAGGAGAAAATTCTAAGGGCAGCTAGAGAGAAAGGTCAGGTTACCCATAAAGGGAGCCTGTCACTCACAGCACACCTCTCAGCAGAAACCCTACAAACTAGAAGAGAGTGGGGGTCAATATTCAACATCCTCAAAGAAAAGAATTTTCAACCCAGAATCTCATATCCAGCCAAACTAAGCTTCATAAGTGAAGGAAAAATAAAATTTTTACGAACAAGCAAGTACTCAGAGATTTCATCACCACCAGGCCTGCTTTACAAGACCTTCTGAAAGAAGCACTGCATACAGAATAGGAACAACCAGTATCAGTCATCCCAAAAATTTACCAAAAGGTAAAGAGTATCACCACAATGAAGAATCTATATCAACTAATGGGCAAAACAGCCAGCTAGCATTAAAAGACAATATTAAACTCATACATATTAATATTAATCCTAAATTTAAATGGATTAAATGCCCTAATCAAAGACACAGACAGGCAAATTGAATAAAAAGTCAAAACCCATCGGTACGCTGTATCCAGATCTATTTCACAAGCAAGGACACACAAAGACTTAAAGCAAAGGGATGGAGGAAGATTCACCAATCAAATGGAGAGCGAAAAAAAAAAAAAAAAAAAACAGGAGATGTAATTTTCGTCTCTGACAAAACAGACTTTAATAGTAATAAAAACTAAAAGAAACAAAGAAGGACATTACATAATGGTAAAAGGATCAATGCAACAAGAAGAGCTCATGATCATAAATATATATACACCCAATACAGGAGCACCCAGATACATAAGACAAGTTCTTAATGACTTTTAAAGAGACTTAGACTCCTGCACAATAACAGCGGGAGACTTTAACACCACTTTATTAACATTAGACAGATCAACGAGATAGAAAATTAACAAGGACATTTATGATTTGAAAGACCTGGAACAAGTAAACTCAATAAATATTTATAGAATTCTCCACCCCAAATGCACAAAACATACATTTTTCTCAGTATCATATTACACCTATTCTGCAAGTGACCACATAATTGGAAGTAAATTGCTTTTCAGCAATTGCACAGCATTTCACAGCTTTAAATGAAATATTGGTTGGCTGTTTGTTTGTTATTTTCTTCCCTTATTCCTTCCTGTCTCCATTGTTAAGCACCATTATTGGCATAAAAGAGCTCTTTAATACCTATTTTTAGATTGCATTCCAGCCTGGGCAATAGAGCAAGACTCCTGTTCTCTCTCCCTCTTTCTCTTCCTCTTTCTTTCTTTCTTTCATAAAAAAAATAAACAAATAAAATAAACCTCTTGAGGACTGGTGGATCTAATAAAGAGGAAGCTGAGAGAGCTTGTTTATAGTCAGGATTTCTACCAGCTTTTTAAGATTTCCAAAGTTGATCTGGGCAAAGCCAGCCCTACCGTACCCTACCCTACCCTGCCCTACCCTGTCCTGCCCTCCCCTACCCTACCCTGCCCTATCCTACTCTACCCTGATCTGCCCTACCCTACCCTACCATGATCTGTCCTACCCTACCCTACCCTGCCCTATCCTACCCCACCCTTCCCTGCCCTACCCTACCCTGCCCCACCCTTCCCTACCCTGCCCTACCCTTCCCTGCCCTTCTGTGCCCTAGCCTACACTGCCCTGCCCTGCCCTGCCTGCCCTGCCCTGCCCTACCCTACACTGCCCTGCCCTGCCTACCCTTCCCTGCCCAAGGTGTTTTTTCCTTCTTCAGGAGGAAATAGATTTACATCCCAGGCACAAGACAGTGGCTGAATTTGCATTCTCTTCCCCCGGGAAAGACAGAAACATCTCTCCCACTTGCCCTAAGGGCCCGTTAACATCTTCTCCATCAAGTTCCTGGTTAGACTCTAGGAGTTCAATATCAACAGCTGAAAGGAAGGGATCCTGAACCTCCTATATAGCCACAGTTCTGGAAAGCCTGGAAGTCAGGAGCTGCAAAGTGGATGGGGGACCTAACTCTTGACTTATCCAAATGACTTCACCCATGTCATTCCATCTAAGTGGAAATCCCTTTCTCCTGGGTCTCTCAGTCAACTCCTGGCCTTCCTTCAAATTTCCACTCAGGCATTTTGTCTCTGGGGAGCGATTCTCAGCATCCTGGGTAGACTCCGAAGACCTCCTCTGTGCTTCTGCTGGAGCACATCCACACTTTGGTACTGTGTGAGTCTAAGAGACAGGACCAAAATTCTTGACTTGTGAGTATCCCCAGCCTGTCGCCTCTCTCGTCACCGTCTAAGAGACCTCCTCCCATGGTCTCTGCCACTCTCTTACTCCCTGGGGGTAGAGATTACTCTTCTCTGTAATAGAGCTCAAAGGCTAGGGAGAGAATACCGAAGAGACAGAAGGAAAGGAGGATATTTAGTAGAGATGAAAAGCATGTGGACTCAGGGTCGAAAGATTTTTTTTCTCTGTTTCTATGAGGGTAAAGGGACAAGTGCACAGGCCAGGCCAGTTTTCTGGGGTTTTTTGAGTGCCAGGGCAGACTCAGGGTGTGAGGAAGTGGATAGAAAAGGGAAGGGTCGCCCTGGGTTAAGGGTCGCCCTGGACTGCCTGTGTGGACTCTATTTACAGAGTTTGAAAATACAAGGAACTTAAATTTTTCTGAAATATCTTTCGTTCCCTCTTTCTTTGCTCTGGGACTGTATGTTTTTGTTGGGTTACATTTTAGTCCTTCTCTAACCTTTGAACTTTGCCCTTCCCAGCATTGGGCACAGAGGCTGGCCCACAGTATTATAAAGTTGATGCAAAAGTAAATGCAAAATTGAGTAATGACCAAAACCGCAATTACTTTTGCACCAACCTAATAGATGTGCAGAATGGGTTAGCCTCTTTCCTCCCTTCTTTCCTCTGTCAGTCCAGAGAAACCCATCATGCTGAAAGGGTAGTGGCATGGAACAGGGGCTGACAGGACCACTAGAGGGAAAGAGGCCAATAAAACATCCCCCTAAGCCTCCCTGGACTGAATACCAGCCACATAGTGCTGATCTTGGCTGGGAGCCCACCATTTACCAACCCCCTACAGGCCCCTGGGGTATGGCTAATTAAAGACATGGTTACTCATTTCATTCCCAAGTCACTATTTAAGGAAGCAGAATCATGCCATTCCTACAAGGCCTCTGACCCTACGCTAGAGGCGAACAATGCTAGGGCTTGTCCAAGTGGCCATAAGTACAGGGCTGTCCAAAGAGCACAGGAGGGGCAGAGGAGGGGCGACCACAGGCCCCACAGCTGGGCCAGCTGCTGGACTGTCCCTGCTTCAATGTCCTCCTCTCTCCCTTTCCCCAAGGCGCCAGGATCTAGTGACAACCCCTCCCTAATCAACCCCCCTGCCAGGGCAACTCCTGTGTTTTCTGGGCATACTCAGAGTCACACAGCTGACTCAGAAAAAAGCTCCAACAATCTCCTTTTGGATTTCAACTAGCGGCATTTTGGAGTATTTGGGATTTTTCAGTTTTCAGTTATTCTTTAAGAAGTAAAGAAAAGCATGGCTTTTAATCAACAAACTCTTGTTGAGATCTGCTCTATGCCAGGCCTGGTGCTAAGATGGGGAAGAACAATGTATGAAATATAATTCTTTCCCTCAAAGAGTATCCAGTCTTGTAGATGAAATAGACACATAAATAAATTACACCAATGCGGAATAAGCGTGAACGCAGATATGTACTACACACAGTACAGAGTAGGTGGTGATAACCTCTAACTGAGAGGGGAAGAGAGTTGTGCTAGAAATCTAAGGTGGGCTTTGGGGGGCAAATGTGTGTTCCTCAGGTAACCCAGTGAGGGAAGAACATCCCTAGCAGAGAAAAAAACATATTCAAATTCATTTAGATCACAGAGAAATTGGTTGGACCTACTTGTTCCAGTGGGTCTCAAGCTTTTTAAACAAACAACTCTTAATACAAAATAAATGTGAATGGAGATGCCTGTTCTGAAACATCCGGTGCAAGCACAAAATGTCTTAGACTGGCCAGGTGTGTTGGCTCATGATTATAATCCCAGCACTTTGGGAGGCCAAGGCAAGAGGATTGCTTGAGGCCAGGAGTTTGCGGCTGCAGTGAGCTATGGATTGCACCACTGCACTTCAGCCTTGGTGATGAAACAGGGTGATGGAACCCTGTGTCTAAAAATAAAAAACACAGGCTGGGCACAGTGGCTCATGCCTGTAATTCCAGCTCTCTGGGAGGCCAAGGCAGGTGGATCACCTGAGGTCAGGAGTTCAAGACTAGCCTGGCCAACATGATGAAACCCTATCTCTACTAAAACTACAAAAATTAGCTGGGCGTGGTGGCAGGCACCTATAATTGCAGCTACTGGGAAGGCTGAGACAGGAGAATTGCTTGAACCCAGGAGGTAGAGGTTGCAATGAGCCTAGATCATGCCATTGCACTCCAATCTGGGGGACAGGAGTGAGACTTCTTCTCGAAAAAAAAAAAAGACATTGACTTTCATTTTTAATTATGCAAATTATGCATGATGGTTTACAATATTCTCATATATTATGATATTAAAATAAGGTTTTGCATTTCTAGTCAGTAAGTTTGCTTGACTTTCCAAATGTACATTGTCAAATAAAATTGATCCTCCATGGAAGCAGCAGCTCCATGTTAACCCCTTGGCTTCACATTTGCCTGACACATCCCTGGGGTCAGAGAAAGTCAGTCTGTACTCCAGCCTGAGAATTAGAAAGCCTCTAAAAGGGGTTGGAAAGCCAGGTTCAGGGACTCACGCCTGTAGTTCCAGTGACTCAGGAGGCTGAGGTAGAAGGATTTCTTGAGCCCAGGAGGTCGAGGGTGCAGTGGGCAGTGATTTTGCAACTGCACTCCAACCTGGGTGTCAGAGCAAGACTGGCTCAAAAAAAAAAAAAAAAAAAAAAAAGAAGGTGTGAAGACCAGAGACCAGAGCTTTGTCTCTGAATGTTCAAGTGATTTTTCACACTAACATTTAGGACTGTTGACCAGGTATGACCACAGGCCCAGTATTTTCACTCTTCTGGAAGTTTAAAGCTTGTCCCCATTCCCGCTAGCCCTCTCTGACTGCCACACTGGTTGACTTGAGGAAGATGCCACCTGTGGGGCCAGGGAAGCCGATCAGGGAATGAAAGGGTGGGCAAGGGGAATCTCTCCCACAAAACCAGCATCCAGGGGCCTTCCAAGGTAAGTGTGCAACTGAGAGCCAATCAGATGTAGGGAACCAGGGGAGGTTTTAAAAAACCACCTCAAATAAGAGCTCATTGATTCTCCAATCCCCATGCTAGATTACACCCCAGACCGATTAAGTCAGAACTCAGGGAGTGGCTTAGAAGTTCTTCCAGGCTTTGAATTTATTATGTGTTAATTTATTCCAGGGTTAGAATGTATTAAACCTCCCAGATGATTCCAAACCTCCCAGGTGAGCCAGTGAGCGAGATCACTGGTTCTCAACCTGGCCGCACAGGAGAGTGTCACCTGAGGATGTTTTCATACCTATGCTGGGGGAGCCACGCCCCAGCCCCATAGATCAGAATCTCCTGGGTTTAGGGCTGGGCATCAGAATGGCCTCTAAACCCAGGAAGGGAGCTGACCTATCCTGGCCTGTGTCCTGGGGCACATTACTTGAAATTTTCCAGGTTGCATATCCATGCCTACACCTGCAGGAACTGTCAGGGTCATCCCTGGGGCGAGCTGAGTGAGGATCGGGATGCAGGTACCCACAGAGCTTGGTGACTCGTGCCTTTGCAATAGTCACGATGCCTGTGGCTACCATGGTACTAGGACGGCAGCCTGGGCCACTCCCAGTGCCTAGAGCAATGTTTCTTGCTTGAGAGGTGAGGCCACCAGTGGTGCTGATTAGGGACGACTCACTCACATGGAGCACAGGGCATGTTCAGGAGCCTGGCTACAGACCATTCAACACAGACCCCTCTTGAGTCACCTGACTGAGTTGTGCATGGCTCTCGTGCTCTGTGCTGGGACCCTCCTAAGATCCTCCAGTCTGAGCAGTAGGGGCTGCGACATTAGCTGTGTGCGCCCAATTGCGGCCACCCACACCTGCCACAGGTTCCACAGTCTTCCCAGGTGGCCATCCAGCCCTTTGCTTCTAAAGGCAAATGGACCCCATGGATCAGTGTCCTCTCATCTCCCCCAGATGTGGTGAGGGACTACAGTTGCTGTTGGTCTCAGGCCGTGCCTGATGAGGGTAGACATTTGTGGGAAAAGCCCTGCTCTTCTCACTCTTTCCACAAGCCACTACCCTGCGGGCTGGTAGCACTGCCTGACAGGCAGGAATGCAGTTCCTATGGAAAGATATCACATCTCGGGAAGGCACTAATTACTGCCTGATGGGTTCAGAACATGGTTGGAAGGTGTTTGTATTAGCCTGTTCTCATGCGGCAAATAAAGACATACCCAAGACTGGGTCATTTATAAAGGAAAGAGGTCTAATGGACTCACAGTTCTACCTGGCTGGGGAGGCCTCACAATCATGGCAGAAGGCAAGGAGGAGCCAGTCAAGTCCTACATGGACAGTGGCAGGCAAAGAGAACTTGTGCAGGGAAACTCCCCTTTATAAAACCATCAGATCTCATGAAACTTATTCACTATCACGAGAATAGCATGGGAAAGACCCACCCCCCAAGATTCAGTTATCTCCCACTGGGTCCCTCCCACAACATATAGGAATTATGGGAGTTACAATTCAAGATGAGATTTGGGTGGAGACACAGCCAAACCATGACAGTATCCTACATTTGTGTTAGAAAACCAAAAAGAGAATTATCCTTCACACTTTCTTCCATACTGGGAAAGACTTGCATTTTTTGTTCACCAAGGGGAAAGCACCTTTGAAAGATTATTGAGAGCTGATATAGACTAATGTAAACGTTCTGAGAGTGTTTAAGGTAGACTAGACTAAACTATGACATTCAGTAGACCAGATGAGACAGTTCACCCTTAACAATGAAGCAGCCCTCAAACTAACAGTATTGAGGAAAAGCAGAAACAAAATCTATTCTTTCAATTTAAACTGTTCTGAAGAGCCCCGGCATGGTAACAACAGTTACCTTTCCTTACAGTAGGAGATATGTAAATAATCAGGAATGGTGCATTTGCTGATGAAAAACAGGAGGAGACTCTGTCCGGACCCTGCAAAGAGTCTCCGTGTGCACTAACTGGACAATACATAAATACATAAGTAACTGTCCTCTACCCATTCTAATTTTTCTTCAATGTATCACTATATCTCATATGGGCCCATGAATTTTGTAACTGCATTTTCTAATCATCTTTATAGATAAGGGCCCCAGCAAACAATGTTTGCCCAGGGCCCTGCACATGCTAGGGGGAATCCTCTTGGGAATCTTGGGTATTTTCAAAATCTTCCAGGTGGTTTCCATTTTGTACCCAGGGTTGTGAGTCCCTCTGCGAGAAGCGAGAAGGTGGATGTCCACATGGTATCCAGCTGGTTTCAGCCAGTGATAGAGAAGGGCTCCAGGGAGTGTTATACGTGGGACTGTATCCTAACATTTATATGTAGCTCAGACAGTGACCTTATTTGGAAATAGGTTCCTTGCTGATGTACAGATGCTCCTCAACTTACAATGAGGTTATGGCCTGATAATCCCATCGTAGGTTGAAAATACGAGGTTTATCATAATATGCTGCTTCTTGAAGGCTTGCACTTCCAAAATTGTTTCCTTCTGCTGTGCCATCCATATATATATATATATATATATATATATATACACACACACATATATATACTTGTATATATATGTGTGTATATATATACGTGTATACATATGTGTGTATATATATGTATATGTGTGTATATACGTGTATATATATGTGTGTGTGTGTGTGTGTATATATATATATGTGTGTGTGTGTGTGTGTGTTCATATATATCTTGACCAGTCCTGGTTATTTGCCCCCCTCCTTGTCTGTGGACCATGATAAGCCCAAGTAGTGACTTCAGAGCTGGGTAATGTAGAAATTAAAGTGAAAAGACCTTTACATGGAGAAGTAATGTGCATGCGTAATATAGGAAAGTGTTCTTTAGGTATGTTACAGGATTACTGTAAACCATTTGACTTAAGCTCCAAAGTAACTAATGTTGGTAGTATAGCAAATTATGATGAATAGCTTTAATTGTATGTTTAAAAGTCTCATATGTTCACACGCTTAAATCTGGGTATCGGAATTTAAGCAATTCTTGAAATGTATTGTCTCCTTAATATACTAATTACAAAGCATCAAAAAAAAAATACTGTTAAGTCGAAAATGCCTTTAATATATCTAATCTACTGAATGCCATAGTTTAGTCTAGTCTACCTTAAACATTCTCAGACCACTTACATTAATCTACACTGGAGCAAAATCATCTAACACAAAGTATCTTTTATAATAATGTGTTGAATATCTCATGTGATTTATTGAGTACTGTACTGAATGCATGCCACTTCCACATAATCATAAAGTAGAAATATTGCACGTGGAACCATCATTAGGTTGGGGACTGTCTGTAATTCATTTCAAGATGAGATCACACTGGAGTAGGGTGGCTTCTAATCAAATATGACTGGCGGTGTTCTCATAAAAAGGAGGAAGTATGGACACTCAGACATCCACACAGGGAGAATGCCAGGTGAACACGAAGGCAGAGATCAGGGCAATGTGTTTACAGGCCAAGGACCACCAAAGATTCCAGCAAATCATCAGAAGCCAGGAAAGAGGCCCAGAACAGGTCCTTCCTTCACCGCTCTCAGAAGGAACCAACCCCACTGCCACCTTGCTGTCTGGACTCCTGGCATCCAGAACGGAGACAACACATTTCTGTTGTTAAGCCACCCCATTGACTGTACTTCGTTTCATCAGCGCTAGCAAACGAATGCAGGGAGGCTCCTCAAAAGCACCCAGTGGAAGTTCAGTACACAATGGTGAAAAATCAGTTTCAAAAATAAATAAACAGAAACTGTCCAGGTGGCAAAAGAATTGGAAAGCATTGGGAATTATTTCCTTGAGTTGCTCTTTTTCAATGCAGTTACCACTGCTGCAGGAAGCCTCATCCGTCTCCCCAGTGAGCATCCTCTACCTGCTGACTGCTAGTGAGAAAATAACTGGCTTGATTTACGTAAGTTCCTAGAATCCTTTTCACTCCTTTGCTCATTTCAACCTGCCAGGCCAAGGAGAGATAATTGCGTTAAATCACCTGGCAATTTAAATGTTCCTCTTTTTAGTGTCAAAGGAGTCTTTCTCTTTAATCAATGAAAAACCTGAGGTCTCCCTGGCAAATAGTAAAGGCTTAAAATTAAGAGCCCATAAGGAGCTGGATTTAACAGGAGAGATTCTGGGTGCAAAGAGAAGCTTCTAATGGATCCTAATCAGGCTCCCTGGTGGAGAAACCCAGAGATGCTTCACGAGTCCCAGACAACAGAGGCCTGTGTGTCTCCCACTGGACACTAAGTTCCTCCCATCTTGCCACAGGGCCCTGCCTTCATGAATGTCTAACTGAATCCCCCTCCCTAACCCTATCTTGGGCCCAGAGATTGTTCTTCCTTGTCTGATTACTGTACAAGAAGCAAAAACAAGCACCTTCATCAAGACATTCATGGCACACAAGCCAGTTAAAAAGGGTCACACAAACCAGCTGAAAAGATGACAGATAGAAATGTAGTTAAGGTCAGTAAAGGGAAATGGGGGTTGGATCGAGAAATAAATTTTTCTTTTTTTTCTTTCTTTCTCTTTAATTTTTATGTTTTTGAGACAGGGTATTGCTGTCGCTCAGGCTGGAGTGCAGTGGAGTCATCATAGCTCATTGTAACTTTGACCACTTGGACTTCAGTATTTCTCCTGCCTCAGCCGCCCAAATAGCTGGGACTACAGGTGCACACCACCACACCTGCCTAATCCTGTTTTTATTTTTTGTAGAGAGGTGGTCTCATTTTGTTGCCTAGGCAGGCTTTGAATTCCTGGCCTCAAGTGATATTCCCACCTCGGCCTCCAAAGCTGCTGGGATTACAAACATGAGCCACCATGCTAAGCCTAAGTTTTTCTTTTTGCGAATGTAAATAGAGCTGAGAAATTCTTTGGCTTTTTTGGCTCTTATGGAAATAATTTTCTGATTGAAGAGCTTGAGATTCACTCATCTTCCTACATAAGGCTTTAGTGGATCTAGAGAGCTTTAGATAAGGCCCCTTTAAAATGAACACAAAAGAATAAATTAGTATCTTCCATCCTGATAGCTATTTTCGAGTCCCTTCCTATTCTAAGGACTTTTGGGTAGATGGATTTGGAGGGAAAAAACATACTGAAACCTGAAATGGATCGCTCAATCCCAAGCCAGTTACATTTTCTAGCTCTCTGGCAAGCTGCCTGCCAGATCAACCACTTGTCCACTAACTCCCTAAAAATGCCCTTGTTCAAAAGTTGCAAACACCTAGTGCCATTTTAAGGTGAGCCCTAGCTCCCCTGCTGGCTGCATGAATCTCTGCTGTTGAGAAGAAGTTTGACATTCTTCCAAAGTCCCGCATTTAAACCCCAGCTTCTTCCCTCGTGCAAGTTATTTGACTAAGACTTGGTTTCCTCATCCCTAAATGGGGATGATGGAAGTGATGTCCATGTTTTCATAACTCTTGTGAGGATTAAATGGGAGAGTGAATGCAAAGATCCTGATCTATTACAGCAGGTGCTCAATAAAAGAGTGTCCACCCCACTTGTCTGACCTGCAGCCCAGCTGAGGCTACAAACCTCCTCCCTCGTCCATATGAAAAGAAGATGGGGATAGAATCTGTGACTTCAATTCCTTCTGCCCTGACCCCTTTGTAGTGGCTCTGAGCCTAGGCTCTTGGGCCATAATTTCTGATCGGGGAGCTAGTGCTGATAGTGAATAAAAATGTCAGAAGACTGGCCCTTTTCATCTCAAGGAGTCAAATAAAGGAGAACCCACGTGCTGGATTTTAATTCCAATCAGTAAACATAGGTTGATCAAAGACCCATGTCAAAACAGAGAAGAAAGAAACGAAGATTTGGCCCCTTCCTCCGAGCCTCTCTACATTTCAATGTGCAGTCATTCTAGTGAAATTAGTTCTAGATGCAAGAACTAACTCAGCAGTGCCCCGGTTCTAAATTAACTGAAATCCACAAGTGTTGTTCAAATACAGGTTTGGGACTTTGAGGGGATGCATTTCTTGGCTCCATAGAAAGCCCATGGTAAATGTCTTTCCATACATCCATTTTCCAGGAAAACTGCAGTGATTCCATACGTTATTATATTATTTTGGCTTATTTTTATTTTAATAAAAATATTTACCTATGAAGGAAAAACACATTATTGTTTCTTGTTTCTTAATCCATAAACCTCATTGACCTTAATTTGTAACAATATAAACTAGGAGTGACTTTTTTTAGTTACTAAATAAAGGCAATGATATTTTCATTGAAATAATTTGACAAAATAGTTTTTAAAGTCCTAGAGAAGAACCTGTTCTTCTCTTAATTGACTAATTAAAACCCACTTAATCTAATAAAGTAGATCCTCTATGGACCTTATGTACTAGAGAAAATTTTATTAGTCTGAGTCGAGCTACAGGATAAACTTAGAGGTAATAAACTGCATTGGGGGAAAGAAATCAAACATGCTGTAAGTGGGAACCTCTGCTTACCATACCGATTCCTCAAGTGACGCCAGGAACTATATTCATGAAGAAGCCTCCAAACTTTTGACCTGTAGCTGTCTTCTCCAGTTGCAAAAACCAGATTCGCTCCCTGAATGACTAGTGATGTTTTTCCTTTGAAGATAGCATGCCTTCCGCTCTTTCTTGCGGCCAAGGTCAAACTGATCTTGTTTGACACATCCTCTCTTGTCCAACTGCATCCCATTGAAAACTGAGACCATTTTCGCCAGCTAGCTTTTCCTAGGCCAGCAAAGGGAGCTCAGCGCAGAACAGAATGACACTGTCTGATCATCCTCCTCCCAAGTGAGCTCTCTCTGGGGAATCCCGGAAGTGCAGGGGATGCAAGATGGACTATAATCTTGGCCCTGGTGCCTACAAGTAAGAACATACTACTTAGATAGTCACATACATGAGCTATGTGTGTCTGAATTTACAAAGGAGCAGCCATGAATATCTCTCTATATTTTCAAGAAAGAAACCTCAAATGAGGCCAAAAAAAGATTTCCTTAGACCCTAGAGGTCTCTACGAAACTTTGCTTTAATTAGATCAGAATAGTTGTATTTAACTTGTCAAATTGATAGATGATAGGCCAATGATAGATGAGACTGATTGATTTAGAAGTCAGACAGATCAAAATTTATACCAATTCCTGGCTGAAGGAGCCCTACTAAGGTTCCGAGTTTCCTTAAGTCCTAGTTTACTTGTCTAGAAAATGGATTTGCTTACCTCTCCAGGTAGTTTTGAGACATGAATGAACCTGTGTCTGTAAAGAGTTTGTTAAAGTGACTGACATAAAGTAAACCTCAATAAACAGGAACTATTAACAGCTCATCGTTATTGAAGGATAGTTAGGGCATCTTTGTGAGTTCAGGAGTCCAGAACAGTGAGGAGACTGACTGGACTAATGGAAAGGTTCCGACACACACCCTTGTAAATGGATACTTTCCACAACAATGCACAGCGCAAGTGGGATCAGTCACCTGGTAGTCAGATGTGTACAAGTCACGGAGGGTAAGACAGTTCTGCTCAGGACCTCAGGAACCCAGCCTGATTTCCTGGTTCAAAATCACACCTGTGAAACTCTATCCAGGTGGGAAATTCTTCTGGTTGAGTCTCCTGAAGCCATGGTTCATTATCAAGCTATTTCTCTGGGTCACCCTGAGGTCGCCTCCTTAATTAATGCAACAGCCACAGGAATTTAGCTGCACAGCCTTTTGCCTAAAAGTCCATAATAACACCTCTTCTTTGTTGAACACTTACTATGTGCCAGGCACTGTGCAAACAGCCTTATGTGCATTCGTTTATTTAATCCTCTAATGGCGGTCTGGAGAAGCAGCTAAAATAATCCCCATGTAAAGATGCAGAATCTCGGGCTTGTCAAAGCCCAGTCATTCATCCAAGATCACAACGAGGAAGTGGTGGAGCCAACATTCCAGCTCTTTCTGACTGAGTGCCTGAGCTGTTACCACCAGGATATACTTCGCAGCAAACCATTACTCTCACATTTCTCTCCCATGTCACGTGTTTATTTTGCACCTGAGAATAAAAGGCGATTTAAAATTCTCCCTTTTCTCACCTGCTGAAGAGCAGCACAGCTTGTGGCCGGCCACTAATCAGGCCCTACCTTGCTCCAAGTTTTCCAGAATACTTCTCAAATCCTCCTTGTATCCCATCATTGTTTACCCCAATTCCTGCTAAGGACTTTTTCTGTCCTTTCAAAAAACAACTGCAATGTAGCAATTAGTTTAAATCACTCTTAGCTAGGAGTCCTCTTTTCAGGAGCACCTCGTTGGAGCAAGAGTGCCACCTGGTGGAAGATTTGGGTCACTGCCAACAAACGTTTCTTGGGGAAAGATGGGCAGGCTGGACCTGAGCAGTGCTCCCACTGCCTGCAACTATTCCTGGACAGCTACAAGAACTATGGACAGCTACAAGAACTAACTCAGCAATGCCCGGGTACCAGTTCTACTGCAATTCACAAGTGTTGGTCAAATACAAGTTTGGGACTTTGAAGGGATGCATTTCTTGGCTCCAAAGAAAGCCCAGGATGGGGATTAGGATAAAGTAAGTGAGGCAGAGTCTTGCAAGTACAGGAGTGCATCCTGGCTTTACTTAAAAACAATTTTTTGAAAGAATATTCATTTATTTATAATTATTGCTAAGTAAACTTCTCTTTTAAACAGGAGCATAAAAACACAGTACGGCTTTTCACAAGTGGAATCTCTAAACAGTTGGTTTGTATACATGTCAAAATAAGTTAGAATGGAATTTGTCCAGGAGTTTCCCTAGGTTTTGAGTTTTTTTGATCTTGCTCCTCAACGTTTTATTCATTATGAACATTTTGCATTTTGATTTTTTAAACTGCATTAAAATCTGATTTGTCTTGATTCCTGAGTTTTGGGTACCCTCTTGCATTTTGTATCCACAACAAATGTCTCACTTGCCTCCCTCTAGTATTGGCCCTGCCAAAGCCCTCTGAGAAAGGATTCTGCTTCCTTTCAAAGCTATGGCTATAAGGAAGTGACCCCCGGCTCCCGTCACTTCCCTACACATCTGTCTCCACTCTTCCCCATCTGAGAATGGTCTTGCTCCAACTCTATCATCTCTGCGGCCCCTCCTGCTCTACTTGATGCACCAACCCAAGTCGAAAGAAAGTACGCAAACCAGTATACACACTCTAGTGTAACAAGCGAATAAATGGCAAAAAACACAGTGTGCCAAACACTGATCTCATCGCAGATTACTGCTCCTTTGGCAGGCAACTAACAAGCCAAGCTACAAAGCTACTTCTGCTTTTCCCAGGTCCAGGACCATCAAGCCATAGGAAGTCAGGGCAAAGGATACTTGCCAACACTCTGCCCTCACCCAACCTTGGCCATGGCACACAGAAGGTCACCTCGTAACATTTCTTCCTCAACAGTATCCAAACTTAATGCCCACACCAGGCCCGGTCACCAAAAACTCTATGTCTGGGCTGGTTTATTCCAGTCCCCTGGCTCACAGTGTAAGGCTGGTGGGAGGTTTTTACCTGCAAATGCATGCATGGGCATGAGGGGTCACAAGCATGGTTCTGAAAACCTCTGAAATTTTAAGCAAATTATGTGCATCTTCCATGGAGATGGCTTATTATTTTCCTCCCATTTTCCAAGGAGCCTTTGACTGTAAAGGGTAAAAATCACAACAGTCGTAATAGAGTCTTCAGCCTTTATCAAGGGTCTATGTGAGAACCAGCAACAAGAAATACCTTCCTCGGTGTGGCCTGTTGAAAACAAGCATCAGTGGGCTACTCTGAGGCATGTAAACCGTGTTGGGCCATCTCAATGCAAAGACCTAGGCGTTTCTTAGCATACAGAAGAAGGAAGACTTTTTCTCTCTTGATAAACTGGAATCTCACCTGGGTGTAGAATAGGATAGTCCATGTCTCCTTCTTTGCCTTTTACTGCTGGCTTGAACTCTTTTTCAGCCTCACCATGGCTGTCAGGCACAGTTGTTTTTTGCAAGCTCTAGACTTTCCTCTGAAATGCCTTTTCACCACTTGGCATCCTTACTCTTCCTACAAGACCTGGCCGTTGTGTCAGCCTACTCAATACTTCCAGGCAGAGCTGAGCGCATACACACACTTCTGATATTAAGCAGATCGTTTTTCTAGAATGATCTGCATATGTATCTATCTTCCTCACAAGAGCCCAGGAGTGCATGAAATCCAGTCTTACTGGTTTTGGTACCCTCAGCACCTAGCACAGATCGGTGTGTAAAAACAAAGTTTCAATGAGAAGATAAATCAATCCATGAATGAATGAGCAAATACTTATAGTATGTGTTTCCCTAAAATATTCTTTGACTTTTTCAACAATGTGTGAGCCTCAGTAATAACGATTGACAGGCAGAGCAGACAGACTCCCCCACAGCCCCCAGTGCCTTCATTTCCCAGATGAGGAAAGTGAGATTGCAACAGACATCAGCGGAGGAGCCCAGCAGCTCCCCCAGGAGCCACACCCAGGCCAGCCGCCGGCCACTCTGCAGCTGTGTTCTGAGAACACGCAGCACCTCCACGTCACTTGGCAGGCATGCCACTTCGCAGGCATGCCACTTCGCCTTGCTTTTTGCTCTTTTCCCTCCCTTTGCTGCTCCCTGGTTCACGGTCCTCCCTACCTGTGCTCAGAGCACACAGTAGGGAGACAACTGAGCAGGAGAATTCACAGGAGAGAAAGTATGGCAGATGCCCACTGTATCCCCAGCAGGGTCTGGAAACCTGAGTCTTCATGATCCTTTGTCATTAACCACAGTAAGAGTTCCCATTATTATGGGAACTTGGTTAATTCCCATTAACCAAGTAATGGGAAACCTGTTGACTCTTTCAACTTATTTCAACATCAGGATGCAGAGAGCTGATTCATGCCCAGAAGTGCATGACCCATGAACCTAAACAGCTGGTTTTACTCTGCCTCTTCTCACCAGAATTAGTCTGATAAAAATCTCAGGGCTGCCAGGCGCAGTGGCTCACGCCCGTAATCCCGTAATCCCAGCACTTTGAAAGGCCAAGGCGGGCTGATCACGAGGTCAAGAGATAGAGACCATCTTGGCCAACATGGTGAAACGCCGTCTCTACTAAAAATACAAAAAGTAGCTGGGTGTGGTGGCGCGCCTGTAATATCAGCTACTCGGGAGGCTGAGGCAGGATAATCACTTGAACCCCGGAGGCAGAGGTTGCAACGAGCCAAGATCGCGCCACTGCACTCCAGCCTGGCGACAGTGCGAGACTCCATCTCAAAAAAAAAAAAAAAGAAAGAAAGAAAGAAAGAAAAAGAAAAAAAAAATCTCAGGGTGGTTGCTCCAAGCTCTGCTTCTCCCAAGTGCATTTCAGAAACGGGAAAGTAAGCTGGGCAGAGGGAAGGATTGACCCATTGGTCTAGTTCCGGCTTTGGAGAAAAGACTTACAAGGAAACCATCCGCCGAATGCAGCTGTGGTGGTTACTGAATTGTCAGACTTGCCACAAGCAAGATAAAAACTTTAAACAACGTAGGACTTTTCCGTGTTCTACTGTGCAGCGTTTCTTGTTCTGTTTTGGTTTCTCCTGGTGGTGTGGCCTGGCCTGCAGGGTTTCCTGACACTCCGCCTGCCGCAGTCAGGAAGCTGCAGAAGCAACCGACCCCTCACACTGCTTCTCAGCGGCTCTCCTCAACAGGCGAGGTCAACAATTTTTTTTAACACAGGTAAATCCAGACAGGACCTAAGGTTTTGATTCACTGGGGTTTTGTTTTGTTTTTGTTTTTATTTATTTTAGAGACAGGGTCTTACTCTGTCATCCAGGCTGGAGTGCAGGGGCCCCACTGTAGCCTCCAACTCCTGGCCTCAAGGGATCCTCCTGCCTCAGCCTCCCAAAGAGCTGAGATTACAGGTGTGAACCACCACATTCAGCCTGATGCATTGTTTGTGAGCAGCAATTTGACCTTCTCTTGTCCACTGCTCAGAATTTAGGTCTCTCCTTTGAGGAGCACAAAAACCCACATAGGAAAAGAGAAATATTCCACATTTAGAGCTGAGAAAAGGGAAGTCCCTTTACCCTTCCTCCTCAAACGTTCACCTAGTTTATGTGTCTCACCCCTTCTGGATGTCTAGTAGAAATGGGCCACCTGGCCCTGATCACATGGTTTTCTGTTCTGTGCATCTCTTTTCTGTCACCCCAGATTTTAGATATTTCTGCTGCCTTTTGTACCTATTAAGTGCAAAATAAATATTGCTTAATCGAGAATAGCCACCAAAGTCTAAAGCCAAATTAAAGCCAAGGGTACTTTATAAAAGTATAAACCATTTGTAGGCCAAGTGTGGTGACTCACACCTGTAATCCCAGCACTTCAGGAGGCCAAGTTGGATCATTTGAGCCCAGCCTGGGCAATGAGGCAAAGCCCCATGTCTACAAAAAAAGAAAAAAAAAAGAATTATCTGGGCTTGCTAGTGCACACTTGCAGTTCCAGCAACCCAGGAGGCTGAGGTGGGAGGATCAGCTGAGCCCAGGAGGTCGCGGTGGCAGTGAACCATGATCACACCACTGCACTGTAGCCTGAACCACAGAGTGAGACACTGTCTCACAAAAAGAAAAAAAATATATAAAACATTACTACAAGCCAGACCCTTTATTTTACACTTAATCCTCACCCCAATCCTATAAAGTAGGTGTTTTTATTCTGTTTTACATGTGAAAAAAACAGGCTTGGAGGGTTTAGTGTTTTCTTCTGGTAGAGCTGCAGATACTGCCCAGGCCAAAGTCTCATTCCTAAAACCCTGCCATTGCCTTCCAAATCAGCTCAGCTCTTCTCATGCTTATCTACCTTGAATGGGCATCAGGCTCAACCTTCCTTCATCTCCTCCATTTAACCAGCCCTGGACTGAGAACGTGGCACAGTGCGATATTTCTGAACATGAGAGTGACTGCTGGCACTCCTTCCAATCTTGCCTGTAGCTGAATCCCTGATCAATTCTACTCCTTGCTATAAAAAACAGACCAGACCTCAGAATCCTTCTCCACACAGTACTCCAGGCAGCCACTACCAATCAATCAGCACTGCCTTCGATGTCAGAGCCAGTGACTCATAGAATCCAATTTCCATTTCTTTTCCATCCTTCCTGCCTGATTTCCCCAGTATTTCTGAGACGGGTGGATGGACGGATGGATGGAAAAGGAAAATGAATGCTCCTCATACAGGAAAACCCTGCTTGGCACCACTCCTGATTTTGCTGACTTCACCCGATGCCAGAGCAAGTTTTGTAAAACTTGCTCTTCGCATGAGGCATCTGTGGCATTTGTTACAGGAACTGGTGAGACGCACGGGTCTCACTGAGGCCAGGAGGACTCGCTGCATCAGCACTTTTCTTCTCCCGCAGTCTGATTTCCTCCCCTCCAACATATGCCTGAGCTTAAAAACAGCCATTCACCCCGTACTTCCTTCTTCTTTTTAAAGCTCAAGCTGACAAGAGTAATTTCTTTCTCCCACTCACCTTTTTTTTTCCCCTATAAAGGGTAAAAGATTTGCAGCTCTGCTGTGGGCTACGTAGGGATGAACGCTGATTAAAAACTCTTGTGTGTCTTTGGGGCCAGGAGCCCCTTAACCGGAGCCATTAGGAACCCAGAGCTTCTGAATCGGCCTGTGATTTAGCTTTGGTCAAGGAAGCATGTTTACCAAGCCCCATTAAAGTCCCAGCATCAGTTTTAAAACGATCTAGTGTTGATGCTATCTGGATATTCTTACCCTCAGCAAAACACTGCTCAGTGTTTGAGAGGAAGGAAATATTAAAAATTCATCTTCAAGAGAGCTTGAAGAGGAATAAAATCGTTCTTATGAAGCTGCATTTTGGTGACTTGAGTGTGAGGAAATCAAAAGCATATGGATTGTATGCTGTTAAAACATAACTTTTGTTTCCTCCGAAAGGAAAAAAAGTACTAGAGAAAAATATATTTTATAAAATGCATGCATTGGAAGATAGCTCAAGATTTTTTTTAAAACCCCAAATGTGACAAGGATGGCCTAGCCCTAGTTATTAATATCTTGGAACCAGCTGGAGAGTAAAATTAGGTTGTAAAATGGTTGTACCATTTGTTACTCCAAGCTGGAAATGACACATTTCTAAAGGAGAAAAAATGCCATATTGAGGTACATGAAATGAGGTTTTGTTTCATCGTCTCTGTTTTGACATTAGTCACCATAACAGTTGTTCCTTTCACTGAACTCACACCTAGCCAAGGTCAAAGTGGACAGATGAGACCAGGTCCTGGAGCCAGACTCTCATTGGCTTTGCCTCTAATAGTGATGGGATCTTGGGCAAGCTCATTCACCTCTCGGTGCCATAGTTTCCTCATCCGGAAAGTAAGAATCATCACCATCATCATCATAGCTGCTCTACTGAACCATCCAGGTAAAGCCCCTCTAATAAATGCCTGGTACACAGGAAGTTCTCCGTAAATGTTAGCTGGGATGATATGTCATCCTGCCAGGAATGCCCGACCACTAGGTATCTCCATGCTCAGCCACTCTTTTCAAAAACTGACTGACAGGCCAGGCACAGTGGCTCATGCCTGTAATCCCAGCACATTGGGAGGCCGAGGTGGGTGGATCACTAGGTCAAGAGATTGAGACCATCCTGGCCAACAAGGTGAAACCCCATCTCTACTAAAAATAAAAAAATTAACTGAGCATGGTGGTGTGTACCTGTAGTCCCAGCTACTCAGGAGGCTGAGACAGGAGACCCGCTTGAGCCCAGGAGGCAGAGGTTGCAGTGAGCCGAGATCGTGCCACCGCACTCCAGCCTGGGCAACAGAATGAGACTCTGTCTCAAAAAAAAAAAAAAAAAAAAAAAAAAAAAAAAAAAAAAAAAAAACAGACTAAAACCAACCCGCACAA
>CAUYLG010049741.1:0-76927 GCA_963573385.1 Cacajao melanocephalus
AATGACTTACAAAGAGACTTAGACTCGCACACAATAATAGTGGGAGACTTTAACATTATACTGTCAATATTAGACAGATCAACGAGATAGAAAATTAACAAGGATATCCAGGACTTGAACTCAGACCTGGAACAAGTAAACTTCACAAATATTTACAGAACTCTCCACCCCAAATCCACAAAACATAACATTTTTCTTAGTATCACATTACACCTATTTTAAAAGTGACCACATAATTGGAAGTAAATCACTCCTCAGCAATTGCATAGCATTTCACAGGTTTAAATAACATATTGGTTGGCTGCTTGTTTGTTATTTTCATCTTATTCCTTCCTGTCTCCATTGTTAAGCACAATTATTGGCATAAAAGAGGTTTTTAATACCCATTTTTAGACTGCATTCTAGCCTGGGCAATAGAACAAGAATCCCGTTCTCTCTTCCTCTGTCTCTTCCTCTTTCTTTCTCTCTTACATTCTTTTTTTTCTTTCTTTCACTCTTTCTTTCCTCTCTTTTTCTTTCTTTCAAAAAAATAAATAAATAAATAAATAAAAAATACATCAATTCAAATTGGATCTTAGACCTAAATGTAAAGCCTAACACTATAAAACCTCAAAAAGAAAACAAAACCAGAGACTTTTATGATCTTGGGTTAGGCGTATATTTCTTGGATACAAAATCAAAGAGATGATTCAAAAAATAAACACTGAAAAACTAAACTTCAAAATAAAATTTAAAATCCTCTGTCCTTTCGAGAAACTCTTAAGACAATGAAAAGACAATCTATAGAAGAAAATATTTGCAAAGTATATATCTTACAAAAGACTTGATTCCAGAAAATAAAACACACTTAAAACATAATATTAAGAAAATTACCAGGCATGGGTGCTTGTATGCTTTCTTTCTTTTTTTTTTTTTTTTTGTTTTTTTTTTTTTTTTGAGACAAGATCTCACTGCATCTCCCAGATTGGAGTGCAGTGGTGTGATCTTGGCTTACCACAACCTCTGCCTCCCAGGCTCAAGCAATTTTTCTGCCTTAGCCTCCAAAGTAGCTAGGATTACAGACACATGCCACTACCACTCAGCTAATTTTTGTATTTTTAGTAGATACAGGGTTTCACCATATTGGCCAGCCTGGTTCAAATTCCTGACCTCAAATGATACACCTGCCTCGACCTGCCAAAATGTAGGGATTACAGGCCTGGGCCATCACGCCTGGCCTGTATACTTTCTTATTTGTATCCTTTCTAACATTGTTTGGGCCCCTAGGATTTTTAGAACATTACTACCCCTAAGGTATTCTGTAACTACTCTTTGAAGAAATGAACAAAAGACTAAATAAAACATTGTTCATTTGTGCTTCCAAATTGGTTGTTGAAGTTTGAAGAAGCAAGCGTCAGTGAGGGATAGTGGCTCTAAGGATTCATGGAGCTGTGAGAGGACTTTGCTAGAGTCCTACAGGAAAGAATTTAAGAGGATATCAGGAAAGGCTTAGCAAGTGCAGATGACTGCAACAAACATAGGACCAAAATACATGTACATCAGTCATGCTTGGCAGCTAAGGAGACAGCAGCATCAAAAAGATGTAGCCTATTTTTCTTCCTTCCTTCTCTCCCTTCTTCCTTCCTTCCTTCCTTCCTTCCTTCCTTCCTTCCTTCCTTCCTTCCTTTCTTCCTTCCTTCCTTTCTTCCTTCCTTTCTTCCCTCCTTCCTCAGTTCCTTCTTTTCTTATTCTTTTTTTCTTGAGTGAAATATAATTACTCTTTGTTTTTCTTGAGTGAAATATAAACCACTTAAAGCAAAATGGCATATTTTGTTACATGCCAGAAAAGCACAGGAGATTAAACTTCTTCTCAAAGAGTAATTTGTTTCTTTTCCATTTTTTTTTTTTGGACGGAATCACCACCTCCCGGGTTCAAGGGATTCTCCCACCTCAGCCTCCCGAGTACCTGGGATTACATGTGTATGCCACCACGCCAAGCTAATTTTTATATTTCTAGAATAAATGGTCACCATGTTGGCCAGACTGGTCTTGAACTCCCAACCTCAAGTGATTCGCCCACCTCGGCCTCCCAAAGTGCTGGGATTATAGCCACCTTTATTTGTTTCTTTAGTCAACATGTAAAACATTCTTTTAAATACATTCCATGGAAACATTTGAGTTCCTCCAGTTACAGGTGCATTTACTGCATCTCTACTCTCTTTTGGGTGGATTGTATTAAAAAAAAATGGGTTTTCTATATATGCAGTTGTTGACTTTTTATTTCTTTGATAAATAGGAGTTGAATTTTAGATGCCTCAGGGCTTTTTTTTGGTAAGATATTGAGGAAATCATTGTGAATTCAACACAGTTCATGTTTTTAAGGAGCTTGATAATTAATAGATAGGCAGATGTTTAGATCATTACCGTTAATAAAGATATGCAGTAGCTAATGGACCACGAAAGAGAAACTAGTTAACTTTACCTTGGGTAGGTAATATAGTTCGGATCTTGTCCCTGCCTACATCCTGTTGAATTGTAATCCCCAGCTCTGGAGATGGGGCCTGGTGGGAGGTATTTGGGTCGTGGGGGTGGAGCCCTCATGACTTGGTGCTGTCTTCATGATAGTGAGTGAGTTCTCCTGAGATCTGGTCAGTTAAAAGTGCTCCATTTGACCCAGCAATCCCAATACTGGGTACATACGCAAAGGATTATATATAATTTTATTATAAAATAGAGCCTTGAAAAGATTTGAGGAGGAGAAAGTGGTTAAACAGAAAACTGAGTGATATTTTACTACATAAATCACTGTTGAAGGAAGGCAACCAGGAGGAAAAAAGCATTACAAAAACAAGGGGTGATAGAGAATGAGATATTTCAGGGACAATTGGTGATTCAATGTGAGAAGACTGCAGGGTATCTGATGGAACAGTGGTGCTTAATGGAGCCCCCAAAGCAGACAGAAAACAAATAAGAAATGGCCCTGTATGCCATGCTAAACGATTTGGAATTTATCTTGTATCCATCAGAGAGCCATAGGAGAAGTGTGCTGAAGGGAACAACAGTGGACTTCAGAATGTAGTCTCTGTGGCATAAGAAGATAAATTTAGAGCACCTCCAGAAAGAAAGCAGACAAAACTATACCGTGTCTATTTTATTAATGCAGGAAAAATTATGGTGTCCTGGCGTAAGAGAGCAGTTGTTGAATGAGGAGTAGGGGCTGGATTTGAGATATATTAAGAATGTTGAATCAATAGGTTGGAATGGTTGGGCAGTGGGGGATTGAGGAATTGGTGAAGAATGTAAAGAAGTCGAGGATGGCTCATGGATTCCTAATTAATAAAAAATAAATATAACGAAGATATATAAAATATAAAACATTCATTTGGTCTATGTCATGTTACTGAAGAATCCTCACTTTTTTAGCATACTTTTTGTATGATAGATGTTCATTAAGTTGATTGAAATCTAAAGCAGAAGAAATATATAAAACATTTGCAATAGAATTGTGAGAAAATTGCTTTAAATATACAGTTTCCTGTTACATTGATTACTTTGTCCTAGGCTAGCGTCTTTCTTTATCAAAATTCTGAAATACTAGCTATTTTTTTTCTAACTTACTTTATACATACTATTATAATGCATACATAAATCTTTAACTTTGGGAATTTGAAATACACTGGAACATATATGAGTTTCAGGACTGGACTGTTTACCTCTATATTGCCAGCATTTAGCACAGGGCTTCACACATAGTAAACACTCAGTCTTGTTGAATGAATGAATGGATAAAAGAATGAATGAAAGAATTGTTCCCAAAAATACCCATCAGCTGCTAGACCTGCCCAGAATCATTAAAAAGCATTTTTTCCTGATAATTACGGCAGAAATATTTCAGTTGAATTTGGTTGGCAATCATATTTGAGTTTCCAGTACCAATATCCTACTCTCTAAAATGTAATATAAATAATATCTATAACCTAGTGTTCATTATCCATGAAGTAGAAATAATGTTTTCAAAATTGTTGGGAAATACTCAGTGGATATGCCTTCAGAATTACTTTAGATAGAACTCAAGACATATTAAGTGTGCATAGTAAGTACATGTCTTTCTTTATTTTGTCCTGTGCCCCCTTAGGTTGTTGCCTGGTGGGTTCCCAAAGCAATTTCAAATTCCAGCATGCAGAATTTTATGTGAAACTTACCTAGGACAAAGGCTGCTTTTATTTTTTCAATGATCACTTTCTTTCACGGTTTGGCACATAAAATATGTAGACTTTCTCACTCTATTTCTGAATAATGGATTTTAAAACCATATTTGACATCTCCAACATAATATAAACTGAGGGAGTATGTGGTAGAATATCTTAGGAATGTCCTGCCAATAAACACAAATAATTAATCAGCCCACACTTTTTTTGTTTGCCTAATTTACTCGCATGAGATAGAGCAATAGTAAAATTCATTCATCCAACATTCTTTAATACTTGCCAGATAAGAAGGGCTACTTGCCCCCACTTTAGTGACAGGTTGATAGTTTTATTTTGGACATATCTGTCTAAATCCAAGAGCACAGGATCAGTGCAATTCATTTATTTGGGAGATCTTTGGCAGAAAGTGCTATACCCTTACCTGGCAGGAGTAGTGAGGGTGGGGATTATTCCTTCATTTTTACTTGTGGTTAATTCAATCTGATAGAAAATAGCTGCAGAGCACAAGTAAGAAGGAATATATACAGAATTTATAAGGAAGAAAAGTAAAATTGATGTTAAAATTAATTTCACCTCAACATCTAAAGCGAAGTCTTATTATCCTGTGTACCTCAAGGACATATTCCACAAATTTCTCAGCTATTTCTGAGGGGATCTCCACTTACATTTGAACTTCCTTCTTCTCTGTAGCCCCAAATATAGGCTTGTACCTTCTGGCTTGACTGCTTCTCTGATGCTGTGAACCCTACATTTAAGTTTCAAGCCAATAGAGCTCCAATCATACAGTTTCTCTGTATCACATTAGCTATGTTCTCTAGGCTTAGAAGGAGAATAATTAACTCCACCCCTCCTGCACTGGAGTGTATTTTTCTCTCTTAAGGCAACCCTCAATCTACCTTCCATTTAGTGATGTTTCCACATCTACTGTGCATTTTGGGTAACAACAGCCACAGATGGTTGCATCTATCCTGCTTTGTATTGTCTATCTCAACCACCACCACACCTAATTGTACCATGCAATTCTACTCCAGTGGCCAGATGTCAGATGGGCATCAAGGTGTCTGGAAGCCATCCACAGATTGACCAGTATATGCCATAGCCTCGTGCAAGTGCAAGAGGCCAACAAAATCAGCATGGCTATAGGGCCATATTTTGTTGTCTTCTGATACAGAACATGAAAAACTGAGCAGAGATGTGATGAGGATTACACATCATGTAAAATGCTGAATTTGACCAAGGATGAGACTTTGAGTCGTTTCTATTTGAAGAAGGACTGAGTGTATTTAATTTTGACATCAGCATTTTTAACATAATATATGAGCAAAGGATGGATTGTGGTGGGCATTTTTTCTGGATTCTTCTCAAACATCAAACATTATTCAGTCTGCATTTGAATGCTAGATCTGAAGAAAATCGGAAGACCTAAAATCAAGATATACACATAAGTCATACTTTGAGGCTACCCTGATAATTTCTCAAGTACCTCATAGGATAGATAGAAGCTAAAATATAAAAGGCTTAGCTATTTTTAAAAAATACTTAAATTTCTCCAAACACCGGAATGCTTTAAGTTCACAGTAATACAGACTAACGCTGAAATATCAAAGATACAACTAAAATAACAAGAAAGACAAGTAACTTTTGGAATCAGAAATTATCTAGAAAGAGTTTTAGAAAATATAAGAATTTATGGTTATTCTAGGATCTGGGTGGAGAAGCACGCAGAACCAGCTGAATAATAACATTAACTTTTTGATATGCCATTCTGCATACCAGTCTCACATTCAGGCTGGTAACAGGATGGGTGCAATTGTTCCTGGCATCACATCTAACATTCACTTGGGACTATATTAAGAATATGAAAAAACAAGAGGACCACCTAGGTCTCCTTCTTCAGAAAGGTTTTCTGGAATGCCTCCACATAGACTTCCCTATGTATCCTATTGGCCAGAATTGTGCTCTAGATCCGTTCCTTACCTGATCACTGTGAAAGCAGAGGGAATTGCCAGAGCTGGAAGAGGAAAAACAACTGGTGCAATATGATGTTTGGGAAGAATCCAGCAAAAATGCCCATCATGATCCATCCTTTGCTTAGATATTATGTTAAAAATGCTGAGGTCAAAATTAAACACACTCAGTCCTTCTTCAAACAGAAATAACTCAAAATCTCATCCTTGATCAAATTCAGTATTTTGCATGATATGTAATCGTCATCACATCTCTGCTCAGCTTTTCATGTTTTATATCAGAGATCAGCAAAATATGACCCTGTAGCCAAATCTGGCCTGCTGTCTGTTTTTGTATGGCCCATAAGCTAATGTGTGTGTGGGTGTTTACAATTTTAAATGTTTACATTTAAAACAAGAATAAATAATATTCTTTGTTTTTCCTCTTGTCCTGGAAATTATAAAATATTTATCATATGGTCCTTTGCAGAAAATGTTTGCCAACCCCTCTGCAATGGGACTTTGAATGAAAAGACAACTTTTCCACCGTAATATAACCAATATACAATGATACATCATTTAAAAAATATATTTCTATAAAGGGATTGTTGTGTAACAAACTTACATCAATTTTGTTCCCATATTGGTCTTTGTGAGGGTGGTGGCCAATGCTCCTTGGAATATCCTGTGTATTCCTCCTTTCCCCTTATGTGGCCTTACATTAACTGAGGTTATGGAAGCATGAAATCTAAAAATCTTAACATGGCTTCCAACAGTAGATCTTATTTGTTTTGGTAGAACAAAACTTGCTGTTCTGGTGGTTTATCCAATTTTCCTTCTGCCTCTGGGCAAAATGAAGAAAAAAAAAGATGTAGCTGTTTTCCAAAGACCAGCACTTCATCCATGAGACAATGTTAATTATAGGCATGATCTATAGGAGATAATGAGTTAATACCTGTAATTTTTTTTACTCACATTTGAGACTCAGTTTCTGTATTTAAACAATGGAAATCATAATATCTGCTTCTCAAATTTATGGATTTGATTTTTCCTAAATATAGAAGAAATGAACGTGTTTTTCTTGTTATTCTCCATGATTTGGATTTGCTTTTTCATAAATATAGGAGAAATGTACCTATTTTTTCTTTAGTTTTCCACCCAGTGGTTTATATTAAGGTAGTCTGATTCTAAAAATTCACAAGTTTGAGAAAAATATTCCCTCCGATGTTCTCTGTCTGTATTTACTGAGTTGGTAGAAAACCTATTATTTTAAAGTATATCATGAGATTGAATTATTCTGCGTAACTTCTAAGAGAACTTTAATCTGCCATGGCTAGAAATCTCATCTTTGTTCTTGTTATTGCTACCACTTATAAGCACCTCAGAGATATGAATAGCTAGATCTCCAATACTTTTCAGTCATAATTTTAGAATATTTTAAAAGGGCAACCATATACAGGACATTTTCACAGATGTTTTTTATTTTAAGTCTTGAAGGAGCTTTTACTGATATCTGTGGTATGTTTTTAAGCCATCTGTATGAATAATTAATATATCAGCTTTAAGTCAGTTAATTTCTCATAGTCAGAAAACATAAAACAAACTTCTTGCAAACATAGGAATTTTAATGATGAGAGAAAAAATATTTTTTTAAGCCTTGCTCTGACAAATCCAGGAAATATAATCTTCAAGTATCATGGATTTCTTTGAAAATATAATTATGGTAGAGCTTGTCATTTACTACTTTTCTAATAATTTCAACCTATTTATTTTCTATTCCATATAATTACAATGATCTCATTTTTAGTATTGTTATATATATTAATTTACATATTATATTTGATTTACATGAATTGTAAATGAGAAGAAACCATCATAGCATTATAAAACTGAGGAGAGATGCAAATCTAATCCACAAAGTTTCCTATAATTTGAATGTGGTTGGAAACTTTTAATTAAGCTTTGGATTGACATTCATTTTTCTAATTTAAGGGAGACAGTATTCTATGACTTCTATTTTCTATTTGTTAATTATAATAATAATTTTCACCTTTGAAACATTAATACTGTTAATCATATTTAGTAGAACTTCTAAAATAGAACAATTTTTGCTTTCCTGGAATTATTGACACTTAAATTTTTTTTTTGTATTGTTAGACCTGTGGTGGATAATCTATTCAGAATTTTAACACTACCATATGTGAAACTGATCTTCCTTATTTTGAAGAATGGCTAAATCAGAGGGAGTATTTGATTGGGATTTCTAGAAACCAGCAAGATGTGGATTCACATGCAAATGCTTCCAGTAGAATCAAGTAAGGAAGTTAAGAGCGCTGTGGCTCACATCTGTAATCCCAGCACTTTGGGAGTCCAAGGTGGGCTAGTCACGAGGTCAGGAGTTCAGAATCAGCCTGGCCAACATGGTGAAACTCATCTTTACTAAAATTACAAAAAATTAGCTGGGCAGAGTGGCAGGCAGCCGCCTGTAATCCCAGTTACTCAGGAGTCTGAGGCAGAAGAATCGCTTGAACCCAAGAGGCGGCGATTACAGTAAGCCAAGATCGCACCACTACACTCCAGCACAGGCGACAGAGTGAGACTCTGTCTCAAAAACAAAAATAAAAATAAAAGAAAGAGAAAGAAATGAAACAAAGGTGAGGTTTTAAAAATTTGTTTTGTTTCTTTGTTTTTGTCAAATTCCCATTCTCAGCCCAATCCTACCAAAGCTCTGAGTGTAAATCACAATGCAGAGTATGTTCCTTTTAAGAGCAAGGGAGCTAGCTTGCTTTCCAGAGTCAATCAGCTATTGGCCAGGGTGCTGCCTAGGAAGAACTGAGTGCAGGTAACCTTCCAGGCATTTCCTAATAGATCTAGTAGCCCAGGAGAAGTCCTCTGAAGAATGTGGTAGAAGCCAGCTGTTAGTGGCAAACACACAAAGCTGGTAAATGTAACTCAGGGGATGTGGGTGGAATACCAATGGTGTCCAATGCAGGGATAAATTCCAAAAGAGAAAGCTACACGTATTTTTAGATTGACCAGTTTAAAGCATGCATTAAATCACAAGAATTAAATTTGGCCCAGGGCAAGTAAATTTGATCACTAATTATCTTGAGTCCACTTTCTGAAGTTAATCCCTAAGATTATGTGTATTATCTCCGCATTTAGCCAAATCAAATTTTCCCCACCCCCAGAGTGTATGTTAATAGAATTGTTCTAGGAAATCTCAAACATAAAAGAGATGCCAAATCAAGAGTGTACAAAGCTATTGGTTTCACATGTGAAAAAGAGACTTTGAGCAATAATTTAAAAATAATATTGATTACCTTGGATTTTTTTTTCAGTTTTTTCATTATTAGCTCAAATAGCATTTGATGCAGCATGGAAGTTTTATGATGTCTTCTAGAAGGAACTAAGTGTATTTAAGCACAGGCATTTTAAAAAAATATTTTCAGTTCTGGATACATGTGCAGAACATGTAGGTATGCTACATAGGTATACATGTGCTACGGTGGTTTGCTGCACCCATCAATCCATCATCTACATTAGGTATTTCTTCTAATGCTATCCCTTCCCTGGCTAGCCCCCCATGCCCTGACAGGCCCCAGTGTGTGATGTTCCCCTCCCTGTGTCCATGTGTTCTCATTGTTCAGTTCCCACTTATGAGTGAGAACGTGTGGTGTTTGGTTTTCTTTTCCTGTGTTAGTTTGCTGAGAATGATGGTTTCCAGCTTCATCCATGTTCCTGCAAAGAACATGAACTCATTTTTTTTATGGCTGCATAGTATTCCATGGTGTATATGTACCACATTTTCTTTATTCAGTCTATCATTGCTGGGCATTTGGGTTGGTTCCAAGTCTTTGCTATTGCGAATAGAAGCACAGGCATTTTTAAGGTCTCTTAAATTAGTAGAAGACTTTTTTAAAGAAAAAATTATGTAAGAGTGATTAAATTTCAATGTAATAAATAAATATAGTTTCTGTTTTATAATCCATAATTGTGTTTTAAGGATTGGTGTTAACCACACAATTTTTAAAAAGATAATGTCAATCAGCAAGTATAAGATTTTGCCAATATTTAATATGTAATTTTGAATTGTCTTGTTAAATGCATTAATGTATGTAAAACACTTAGTGGAATATTGACCAGAGTGGAGTCTCATTTCATATGTATGTTTTACATACATAATGTATGTAAAACACTTAGTGGAGTATTGACCAGAGTGGAGTCTCATTTCATATGACTGGCATCTCATATGACTGGCTTCTCCTTCATATTTTAATCATATCAGCATTATTAAATAGTAGCTACTTCGTTAAGAGAATCTATTGGCATTCTTCAGTTAAGAAAAGCTCTTCAGTCTGTAATTCTGCCTTAAGTAACGTTTGGTATTATACATACAATAATATAATTTTCTGAGGTCTTCTGATGTATAAAATAATGTCATTATTTAGGCAATTATTTATTTTTAGTGAGATCACTTTAATTCTTAAAATGAGCATATAACTGAAAGAGGATTTATTCATTTCTTAGAGTTGTTCTTTTCCTAAAACTTTGAGCTGATGTCCCCTAGCTTTCCTTGAGACAACTGATGTCCTGGCCACTACTCTGCCCTGATACCAGCAGCTTCTGTGGGACTGGCTCCCCCAACACTCCTGCACATCACCTTTTTTGCTAAGTCATATCTTCTACCTGGCACCAAATCCAAGCATAAAGGTAGTGATGTGACAGGAGCACTCAGGTTTCTGACGCTGGTTCTGCTTCCCTCTCATTTTTATTACCTCACTCCAATTTTTACATCATTTAGGATTACCTGGACTATTAGGGCTAATTCTCTATTGACATATTTAGACACAAACGTTGACTAAAGTAGCTTCATTGAACTATTAGCTTTTGATTCCATTCAGGAATTAGGGAATTGCCCATGATACCCTGTGACCACAATAATTTTTTGAAAAACAAAACAAAAACAGGTGTGTTACCTCATAGGTGTGTTAACATCCTCCTGACACTTTCCAAACTAATTCTTTTAGACCATAGAGATTTTAATTTTGATCTTCATCATGCAGTGTGAACTGATCCCTTAGAACTAACTTTTGTCTAGAATAGAATCTCTATTATCTTCCAAAATTCTTGAACTGTGGGACACTGAGTAGAACTAATATACTTACCTCTCAGATGCCAGCAGGAGCAGTGAAATACTCATCCCAGAAGAGCCAATGGGAGTGGCTAAGAGCAAAGACATCAGGTTCATCAAAGGGCCTTTATTATTTTTCCTGTCTCAAAGCAGCTATACAATATGAAAGGAATGTGTGAGACAAAACACAATTCTGCTTGGGCACAATGGCTCACGCCTGTAATTCCAACACTTTGGGAGGCCGAGGCCAGCAGATCACTTGAGGTCAGGAGTTCAAGACCAGCCTGGCCAACATGGGGAAACCCCGTCCCTATGAAAAATATAAAAATTAGCCTGGCATGGTGGCATGTACCTTTAATCCCAGCTACTCGGGAGGCTGAGGCAGGAGAATCACTAGGATCTGGGAGGTGGTGATTTCTGTGAGCTGAGATTGTGCCACTGCACTCCAGCCTGGGTAACAGAGCAAGACACCATCTCAAAAAAAAAACAAAAAAATTGGCTAGAAATAACTGATTTTCTCTTTGTCATCTAAAGACAAGACAATACTTTTGGACAGCTGCTAATGATCCAAAGCACTATTAATCTTTATAGATGTATATGTACATATATGTACAAATTTATATGTATATATATTTAAACCTTTACTATGTGTTAGCCATGCCAGGGACAAGGTTTTGTAAAGCTTTCTGGAATGTTTTAAAGCTCCATGAATTATCTTTGTTTTAAATTATCATGTCATGTACTTGGTTTACCTGTCATTTTTTAACTAAAAAATATATGTGATGAGACAAAAATTAACTCCAGATGGATTAAAGATTTAAACATAAGAACTAACACCATAAAAATCCTGGAAGAAAACCTAGGCAACACCATTCAGGACATAGGCATAGGCAAGGACTTCATGACTAAACCACCAAAAGCAATGGAAACAAAAGCAAAAATAGACAAATGGGATCTAATTAAACATAAGAGTTTCTGCACAGCAAAAGAAACAATCATTAGATTGAACCAGCAACCAACAGAATGGAAAAAAAATTTTGCTATCTACCCATCTGACAAAGGGCTAATATCCAGAATCTACAAAGAACTAAAGAAGATTTATAAGAAAAAAAACAAACCCATTCAAAAGTGGGCAAAGGATATGAACAGACACTTTTCAAAAGACGACATTTATGCAGCCAACAAACGTGAAAAAATGCTCATCATAATTGGTCATTAGAGAAATGCCAAATCAAAACTGCATTGAGATACCATCTCACGCCAGTTAGAATGGCCATCATTAAAAAATCTGGAGACAACAGATGCTGGAGAGGATGTGGAGAAATAGGAACACTTTTACACTGTTGCTGGGAGTGTAAATTATTTCAAACATTATGGAAGACCGTGTGGATTCCTCAAGGATCTAGAAATAGAAATTCCATTTGACCTGGCAATCCCATTACTGGGTATATACCCAAAGGATTATAAATTATTCTATTATAAAGACACATGCATGTGTACGTTCATTGTGGCGCTATGTACAATAGCAAAGACCTGGAACCAACCCAAATGCCCATCAATGATAGACTGGACAAAGAAAATGTGGCACATATACACCATGGAATACTATGCAGCCATAAAAAACGATGAGTTTTTGTTTTTTGTAGAGACATGGATGAATCTGGAAACCATCATTCTCAGCAAACTGACACAAGAACAGAAAATCAAACACCACATTTTCACTCATAGGCACAAAGAAGGAAACAACACTCACTGGGATAGGTGGGGGTGGGTGGAGGGGAGGGGAGGGGCAGCAGGGTGGTGGGGTGGTGGGGAGGATGGGAGGGATAACACTGGGAGAAATGCCTGATGTGGCGATGGGGGCAGGGGAGATGGAGACAGGAAAGTACAATGGCATGTATGTACCTATGCAACAATCCTGCAGGATGCAGGATGTACACATGTACCCCAGAGCCCAAAGTAAAAAAAAAAAAAAAAGATTCTCAAAAAATATATATATAATATATATATGATATATATTATACATATCATATATATATTTTATACATATTATATATATTTTTATATATGATATATATTTATATATGATATATAGATATATCTATAATATATCTATAATATATATTTATATCTATAAGATATAAATATCTAATAGATAGAAATATACCTTATAAATATAGATATATCTATAAGATATATCTATAAGATGTAAATCTCATATATCTTATAAGATATATATTATATATTTATATCTTATATATATATATATATATATATGATACAGATTTCTCCCATATGTAAGTATCAGTGTTTTGGGGATAACATTTAAAGGGAAATTAATAAAATCACCTTTTATTTTTGAACAGTGTGTAGTTCTTTGTTCATATGAGCAATTCACAGCTATGGTACAAACTTGACTTGAGCATGTTCACTTCTGAAATGATTATGTAAAATTTATGAGATTTCATCTCTGTAAGAATAGATGATCTGTTTCTTTAAAATGCTTAACAACAAACTGCCACAGCCAACAGAGGCCTAAGGCCTAAGGAAGCATGGCAAGTTAATGTAATGTTGTTTCCTAGATGGACTCCTATGACAGAAAAAATACATTAGATAAAAACTAAAGGAATTGGAATAAGGCATGGGTTTTAGTTAATAATAATGTTTCAATATTCATTCATTAATTGAAACAAATGTGCCGTATTTATGCGAGATGTTAATATAAAAATTGCATGTAACTATGCACATGAAACTCTTTATGCTATGAATGTAATTTTCTGTAAAACTAAAACTGTTCAAAAATAAACATTTTATTTCTTAAAAAGTCTCACAACCAAAGTCACTTTGAGATATTTAGGTAGTAAATGCCATATTTTAATTTTTAAAATTTCATAATGGAATTGAGCTCATTGCAAAATGTTTTTCTGTATTGTAGCTGCCTCTCTCAAGATTAAAGTTTATGCCTATGTTTTTTAGACACAAGAAAGGATACCATAAACCCTTTTGCCATTAAGGATCATTTCCTTTGCTCCTCCTTTTTTTGACACCATTGTTCACTGCTAATTTAAACATTATTTTCTGGGATATCTACCCATGACCTGAACATTTGCTGTTAGAAACTCCAGTGGAGATGATGGTTGTGGAAACAGCACAGTTCAATGAAGAAGACTCTAATCCTGTCTTGGTCAGAACTAGTGGTGTACCCTTAGGTACATTAATATACCATCTCTACAAGGTTATGTGGTCTTCCCCTCTACAATGAAGCTAATAGTAACTACTACCTCATAAACATATTGTGAAGATTAAATCACATGATAGGGTTTAGAAAACTGTGTAGACCATGATAATCACACAGTAAAGACTATGACGATTTCTTCTACGTGGCAGTGTTTAGAAAATATTTGCAGTAATCCCTGCTAATTTTTATACTTTGCAGCTTTTTTTGCTACAGAGTTTACGAAGAATTTATACTCTCACATTTGGAAAATTAAATTTTCATTAAATGTCATAAAATCAGCTCAAATATTGGCAAGTAGGCTATAGAAATAATAAAAGTAACAAGAGAAATGAAATAATATTAAGAAGAAAAAAGAATAAAAGGAAGAAGGAGGAAGTAGGACAGATGTAATAAGCTTTTAGAGTGATCATCATTCTGCATATAAAAATGCTTTACCTACATCAGCCTTTATAATCTTCCCAACATGCTTGTATGCTAGGCTTGGTTAATACTCCATTAAACTTGACAATAATATGACTAAAACAATTTCAACAATCTATTCAAAGACCAAAGCTAAAGGTTGTTGGGACCAGAATTCAAACTCTACTGTGCTCAACACAGCCAAGGTGATACGGTTTGCTCTGTGTCCATACCCAAATCTCATCTCTAATTGTAATCCCCATGTGTCAATGGAGGGACGTGGTGGGAGGTGATTGGATCATGGGGGCCATTTCCTCCATGCTGTTCTCATGATATTGAGGGAGTTCTCATGAGATCTGATGGTTTAAAAGTGGCAGTTTCCCTTGCTCTGTCTCTCTCTCCTGCTTTGCTAAGACATACCTCGTTTCCCCCTTGCCTTCTACCATCTTTGTAAGTTTTCTGAGGCCTCCCTAGCCATGCAGAACTGTGAATCAATTAAACTTTTCCTTTATAAGTCACCGAGTCTCAGGTATGGCTTTATAGCAGTGTGAAAATGGACTACTAATACACAAGGGCTCCACTAACAGCCTGACTCACTAAATGTATCCATCTTAGATCTTCTATACAAGAATACTGTCTTCTTTGTATATACCAGGCCTGCAATAATACCATGGATTTTGTTACTTGAGAGTGGAAGCAGGCTCTCCTTCCCACATGGACCTTGAAATGAAACACTCATTACACTTATGTGTATCATGGTGGTCTGTGACTGGAGAGATTTTCTTATAGTCAAATGTGTTTTCTAAACAGAACAAACATTTAAGATACTAATACTGCCTCCCAGATTTTCAGCTCTTCATTGAATCTTAGACTTGTAGTTCTTTCTCTTTCTGTTTTATGTAGAGCAGTCTTGCTCCTTTACTTTCCTTTTTGCTACTGCAGTTTTAAACAAAAGTTGGTGAAAGTTAACTGAGAGTATTTTAACACTTTTTTGAAAAGACGTGCAGTCAGGTATAAGATTGTTAGAACATTTTGTAGCTTTGGCTTCACCCTTTAAATGTGTAGTTTGAAGAATAAGGCTAGGGATTTTGTAATAAAATTCTTTGATATATTCATACTGTGTTTTATTATTCATAACAAAAAATATATCATTGTGCCTTGAATTTTCTCTCTGATTCTCCACTTCTTTTTCCTTGAGGAAGAGAGAGAAGACCTCATTGCACAACCATTTCAGATGTGAATGTAGGTATTAGAGTGGTACATCTGTTTCATGTATTAGGGAGCTTCTCTTGGGTCTATAAATAAGATCTCCACCAGTTCCATTAAATCCCAAAGTATGAGTGGGCTTTTTTATATCAAACATGAACAAAATAGCATTTCCCGGGGTGTGGTAGGGAACACTGATACACTTTTGGAGCTGAATATGCTAGTAGATTTCCTATCTATGCCATTGGCTCTGATTTTTTTTCCCTTTGGAAAAAGGGAAGCCAAGAGTTAGATTCTCCTTTCTTTCTGGAAATCCTCTTTATAACAGACTTGAAGTGGTTATTTGCAATTTATATGAAATACAAATGTGCATATGTGTGTGTAAATATACGTTTTATTGGTAAAATAATCTTTTGGCTAAAGAAGTTTTAATGACCTGTTGAAGATGGGAATTAGTACAAAATTCTTTTTAGGCATAGAAATCATAGAAGATACTTTATTTTTTAAACTTTACTCAACAATTTTCATCCAAAAGGTTTAAGGGGTCCCTGGAAAACAGTTTTCAATGTAGAATTAAACACATTAGAATGGGTTTGCAAATATTTATTTCTCTATATTTTCTTCTCTATATTTTTCTACATTTTGTTTCTGTATATTTTAATGGATCTACATGACTGAAAAAGTAGAATTCAAAAATTTGGTCTTGATTCATGTTTTACTTGTTATAATAGTAAAATTTTCATCATACTCCCTGAATAAGTAAATAGTATCCAAGTTGAAGTGTAAACTTGAGATTATTATTAGGATTTAGATACATTTTTTTGCATTGCTAACATAAAAAGCATATTTCTATGAGAAAGTTCAGAACTGGTGAGATCTACTCAAGATAAAGTCATATTTACTTTCTCCTCCTGTGACCACAAAAAGCAGGTAATGCTTCCTAATGAATCCAAGCTATCTATTACTTGTTGTTGCTAGATGCATGCCTTAGCAGTGAGAAGCATTGACTCCAGGATTCCAGGTCTCTAAGAAAGCTTCAGAAAGGGGCTGTTTCTTGAGTTTATTGTTACTTCAAGCCACTGAATCTTACTTCCTCTTGTGGGCTCCTAGAGGTGCTAGAAAGAGCTATGCATGGTAGATATAGAAGATATATAATGGTCATTAACTTCCTAAAAGCTTCCTATATAAAAATATAGGAATTTTTTTCTCCCATAAAATAGGATATGTGCATTTCACACTCATCCTTCACTATTATTCAATTGACTATAAGAAAGCAGAATTTTACATAGAAAGTGTACTTGGCTTCACTGGTTGGAGGAATTTTTGTACCCTCTGGTCTTTCCAGGTCCTTAGCACAACTGGATCTTCAGAGAATCAAAGAAAATCTCATTTAATATCATTTCATGTTTGAAAGAACATTCTATTTTTCTTTATGGTGATTCAAATCAAATAGTGTTTAACTGATGTATTACATTTTAATTCCATAGTTGTATTATGTAAGGCTATGCCAATGTTGTTTTCATTGAATATATTTGTTCTATTCTTTCTTTTGTAATAGCTAATGTTCTCATAATAAAATAACAAGTCTGCAGATAATAATGCCACTAAACACCTAATGATTAAACAGGACTAGTAGTTAAAATAATTATGAATATTTGGCAAATAATAGGGGAAAAATGAAGCGGCATTCTAGAAACTAAGATGTCTGTTTGTCATGGTGAATGCTATATATTTGTATTGAACTTTTTAGTTCCAAACCAAAAGACAAATCTCTTATTCTTTAATTGAAACCAAGCTGTATTGAAGGCAAAAATTAGTTAATGCCTGGGACCCCAGATGCAACTATCAATAGAGTATGAGGCAATTAAGAGAAGTTTCACGATTTATAGACAGTGTCAATGTTCCATGAAATGTCATTCAATTGTTTATTTCTAGGAGGTCAGACACATAATTCCTTTCACATATGGTGCATTTTATCTGTGTTGAATTTTTAGTGCATCAGATACAAATGGAGTTAGCTTGCATTAATGTGGCTCCTTAAATATTATTACTCAGCATGACTATACGATAAAAACTAATCTCTCTTTTTACTAAGCATATGGGTTTTTTTTCTATGGAAAGCAGCTGTGGCTAATTCGGTCACATCTAAGAGTAACTCCCACCTGTCAAAAGTATTTGGATCATTTATTCTTCCAAAATTAGAACATTCTATTGACTTTTTTTTTCCTATCTAAAGCAAGCCATAGTTCTGCTTTTATAAAACCTAAGTTATTATAGTTTAATGTGTTATCATTATAATGATTTTGTATCCACCAAATACAAAGAAAATAATTCAAGAAAAAGAAAATTATTTCATTAAAAAGCAGTTACTACTCACTTTATACAAATACAAACATGTTTATTATATTTGTGCATGGATGTATGCTTATGTTTATCAATTAGCATGCAAACTAATTTCTTCAAAATAGTTTAAAAACTATTAAAATCCACAAGTACTGCCTCCATTGAACCATGATGCACAGATGCACACTGCACATATCTGGGGCCAGACAAGTTGCTTCCATGAGGTAGTTTCAGAATTTGGGGAGTTCAATTCATATAAACTCACTTCCCATGAGCCAGTGCCTCTTACATACTTACTTGACTGGTTCCAAGGTGGATGGTTGAAAGATTCTCTACTTTACATCTAAGATCACAGAGTCCCTGTGTCTCAAGAGCAAAGGATAGTAGAAATGCAAATTCAAATACTCATATATAAAGTCTCCTATCTTTCTCACTCATACGCTTCTCAGGGAGTTATTACCCTTGGTGAGATTTCCCAGTCAGTCCTCTCACAGCTCTGTGGGAGTGGAGAAGAAATTGAAAAGTGGAAAACTGATATGGGGTTTTAGCAACATGGCTGGGATGATGAATAGATGTGTATTGAAGTGTACCTCTATAAGTGAACAAGGTTCACATTATTTTTGCCTAATGAGAGCTCAATAGAATCTGGTCACAAACTCACCCACCATTGCTGCCTTGGGACAACACCTTGTCATTTGTGTAGAATAACGTGCAGGCAACTTTACCATAATAGATGTCATTCAAAGGATGGGCAACCAAAGCTGAATGCTGCCTGCATTACAGTCTTGGTTCAGTTTCCTAAACCCTTCACCAGAAAAATCAAATAGTGCAAATGATTAACTGCTGTTCCTAGCATACATACTTAACAGATATACGTTGGATGTATGGTTCATTCACATACTAATAACTGTCAATAGTTCTCAAAGACCTAGAGTTTATTTATCATTACTGCAACCTTTGTGGAGAATACAAATTATATAAAGAACAAGCCTTGACTATCCCTATAGAGTTTGACTTATATATGTTGTGGCCTAGAGCATTCATTTCAATCCTGAGTGTGTTTAAAAAAAAAATCCCATGGTGATCTTACTTTTGCTTTTTTTGGAAAAATAACAAACTAAACTAATAAATTAATAAATGGAAGGTCATTTCAAAAGAGTTAAAATGAACCAATTCCTAGTAAGATATGTGAATAATTTATTATTTTATTTATAAACAAAAATAAATTTAAATAGTTGAATTTACATTTTAAAATAGTGCTTTATAAACTTTGAAATAACTAGGAATTTTCCTCCATTTTTTTGTCAATATATTACAAAATATCTACTCAGCATGACTATATGATAAAAGCTGGAAAGGAAAAAAAGGTACCTACTTATTAGGAAACAGAGATGAGTGACCTAAGGCCTAAACTTCAAAGCAGTGTCTTTGGAGTGTTTTCTAATTCACATTCATTGATAATTCATCACTGAAGAAGTGCTATCATATAACAATTAGGAGTATTATCTATATCTCATGTTCAACAATATGGATAATGCTGATTCTATTTTAATCTACAACACATACATATTTTTTAATCTACATATTTGAAATTTATATGTCAAAACTATGTGGATGAACAGATATGGTTTTATATACTATAGGTCATAGGGTTGACCAAATAATTCACAGCAAGAAAAATTGGTATTATTGAAAATAAGCTATTACTTATTATGTAAAAGAAAAAATTGTCTCAATCAATAAATAACCACAATCAATTCAAATTAACATAGGGTGCACTGATAGCATATGATCATTTTTAAAATAGAGTAATTCCAACTATTTTTTTTCTGCACACAGCCTGTATGGCAGTCAGAATTCTTAGAAGATTATGAAAATACTTAGGAACTCTTTGTGATGTATTAAATTTTGTTATGACTACTAGAATTTAGTAACCTTTAAAAGATGGTTATGTATAGCTTTTAGTTGTGCATACAACCTTTAGCTTATTGACCTATTAATAATTTAACAATAGGATTTAGGACTTTTGAGAGGGCTTTTGATCCCACTCAAAAACCACTTTATGGAGATGGTAGAATAATAAGTCATGATTCAGTGGGTGTAATTTATATGTTGGTATATGTCAGTCACAATACATTGAATTTTTTGTGACATTTTTCAGAACAGTAACTATAAAAATGTGAATTCTAAAGAAAACACGTGTTGAAGGAAAGTAAGATGTTTTACAGCTGGTACTGTTGTAGAGCAAAACCCTTTCTGCTTGATGGTTAGCAACTGAAACACAGTTCTGATTGATACTTCTTTTGGCCATCTTTTTATAAATGATAATGAGAAACCATAAAATAATTTTTAAAAAGAAAAGAGAGAAAATGACATTTGGGCTTTCTTTCAGTAGTCAGTTACGAGGAAGCTAAGGAAGGATGCCTTCCTGGGTGGAGGAAGTGATGTTGTCAATTGTCCGCTCTCTCTGGGACACCCCTCTTTCTGGGACTAGCAGAGAACAAGTAGGGACGAACCGCTTTTGGCAAAATGACTGTCACAGCCAGAAAGAAAACAAAGGTCCCTACTTATAAAGAAACAGAAAGAGATGAGTGACCTAAGGCCTAAACTTCAAAGAAGTATCTTTGGAGTGTTTTCTAAGGAAAATCAAGCAAGCTCTGAGTAAAATGACTCATTTATTTCCTTCTCCTGTCTCTGTGACTGCCAAACTTCAATATGTTTGAACATCATTTGAAGTGGCTTCCTAAAATGCAAAAATGCTGGTATTTCATTAATTGAGGCAGAATGCTCACACTTGCTCCCCAGTTGATGCTATCAAGAGAGAAGTGTCAATGAGCTACATTTTGAGAAACGTTCCTGCCTCTCTCTACCCTCCTTCCTTGGGAGATCACCTCCCTCATACTTCACAGGGAAAACTAAAGCAATCAGAGTAGTTTTCCGAACTTCTTACTCTATAAAAACACTCCCATTCTCAGCCATCCATTCTTTCTGAGGGTCTAAGTAGGGGCAATGTGGCCTTTGTTCTGTTCAACACCAATCTTCTCTCCTCTCTCCCATCTACTCTTATTTGCAGAGGGTTACTAACATGAATCTGTACTCTCTTGTTTTCTCTTTCCCATTTGCTGGTTTTCCATTGGCTTTTAAACATCTGTATCTTCCATCTCAACATTTCATCCCTTGATTATCCTCTGTTCATCCTTTAATCTCTCTCTGTCTCTCTGTTTCCATTTGCACATCCAGAAAACATTTACCTACACTCATTGCCTCTATTACTTTGCCATTCATCTACTCCTCACCCACCTTTTCCTGGCTTATGCAATGAATCCTCTAAAACTCCTCTCTGTCACAAGACCTGTTGGCTCCATGTCAGCACTGCATGGAAACTTTTCAGATCAAGCTCACTGAATTTCTTAAGTTTATTGCTCTTCTTTTCTTGACATACTGTCTTTACTTGGCTTTCTTGGCATTTGAAACAAGCAAAATGATTGTGCTTCTGTCTCTTTCAGAAGTCTTTCATTTTTTTTCTGAGTCTCTTAGGCCAATTGTCTTCCTGTTACCCAATTATTCAACACTGAGGATACTCTTAAACTTTTTTCACTGCTTATTTTAAACCTTATTTCGACATGGTCTCGTTAATACAGTTATGTCTATGTTGATAAGTCCCTAAGGTACATCAACTAGCTTGACTTGTTTTCTCAGTTCTCCTCCTAAATGTCTACTTGCCATTCCTTACACATATTTTGCACAAATACCTCAAACATAATAAGTACAAAATTACACTCAAGATTTCTTTCCTGCTTTATAACTATTAGTATTCAATATTTTGTTTCTCATTATATGACCAGAAGGTACCAGTTGTTCAGGCCAGAATTCTGAGAGTCATCATTTACTTCCATATTAATATAATCCCCCCAATACAAATAATAAATGCTATTAATGTAGATCATAAATACGTTTTTAATTCACTTATTTGTCTCTTATCTCTGCTCACACCATTGCCAGATAGGGCAACTCCATTTATTGACAGGATAATTATAACAATATTTTCATAACTGTCTTCCTTACATCAATTATATTTGTCACCTTTCAACTTGTTTTCTCTCTCTTTGACCAATGATCTTACAAACATGAAGTTTGTATGTGTCATTCTCTGGTTTTAAAAAGAAGTCATGAACTCAAGTGTGCCAAGACCCAGGCCAACACATGAGTGAGTTGAGGACTGTCGAACTTGAGATTTCATGGTATCCTCTCTAAAGGGGCAACATTACTCAACTTTGGCTGATTGTTCCACATGGAAATACATGGGAGTGTTTCCTGACCATCTGTTTCAAGAGAAGAGATACTTATTTGTTCTTTTCTAACAATAACCGACAGGTAATTATTCATTTAATATCTGCATTCCCTTCTGCACTCTCAGCACCACGAATGCTGGGGACTCAGCTATCTTTTCACTGCCTGGCACATAACATGCATTCAGAAAATATTTTTTTCGATAAGTAAATGCATGAGTCAAATCAAGAGAAGAAGAGAGGAGAAAGTGAATCATACTGCCTACAATGGCTGAAATATGAGCTAACATATCTGAATCCTTTCTTTTTTTAGTTAAAAAAATTTTTTTATTATTATTATACTTTAAGTTCTGGGGTATGTGTACAGATAGTGCGGGTTTGTTACATAGGTATACACATGCCCTGGTGGTTTGCTACATCCATCCCCGTCATCTACATTAGCTGTTTCTCTTAATGTTATCCCTCCCCATCCCCCTGCCCTCCCAACCCCCAAAAAGGCCCTGGTGTGTGATGTTCCCCTCTCTGTGTTCATGAATTCTCATTGTTCAACAACTACTTATGAATGAGAACATGCAGTGTTTGGTTTTCTGTTCCTGTGTCAGTTTGCTGAGAATGGTGGTTTCCAGATTAATCCATGGCCTGCAAAAGGCATGAACTCATCCTTTTTAATGGCTGCATAGTATTCCACTGTGTATACATGTCATGTTTTCTTTATCCAGTCTATAATTTATGGGCTTTTGTGTTTTTTTTAATTTTTAATTTTTTTCAGACAGGATCTTGTTCTGTCTCCCAGGCTAGAGTACAATGGCACAATCATATCTCACCACAGACTTGATCTCCTGGGCTTAAGCGATCCACCCACTTCAGTCTCTGAAATACATGGAACTACAGGAGTGAGGCACTGTGCCCAGCTTTTATAGCTATATCTTGAAAAGTGAATAGGATTTTCTCAGTTATACATTGTAAGGAACTATATTTCAGGCTGGAGAAGAACTGTATATCTGAAGCAGATATACAGTTGTATGAAATAATGTGATCCATTAAGGGAGCTCTAAGATATTTGGTGCTGCTAAGATATGATCAAGGGTCGGGGTGGTTGCAGATTCAAAGAGTGAAATCCCAGAGAGCTCAAGTGGACAGTTATGCCACGTCTCAGTATTTGAACTCCATCTGATAAGTTAGAGAGCCAAGCATTCACCTTTTAGTACAATAACTGTAGCAACATAAGACAGAATGAATTCTAGGAGAAATAAGACAGAATGAATTCTAGGAGAAATAAGCCAGAAGAAGAAATACTGGTTAAGAAACTATTACAGTTACTCATATAGAAAACAATAACGGAATTAGTTGAGGAAACAGCATGGAGTAGGCAGAGGTGGATTTGAGAGACAATTAGGAGCAGAATCCAACAGCTCTACAAGCCGCCCCCTTGGCACAACAGCCACCCTAGTTATTTGCTGTTCTTAGGTAAACATCATTGCATTTTGTTGGCCCTGTGTGTCTTCTCAAGCTACTCTCTACACCTGAATTGGATTTGTGTTACCCAAGAAGGGTAATAAATATAACTTTATTTGTTCTTTAAAGTTTTGGTTCTCAAAGTGTGGTTTGAGAACCAGCGGCGATGACCTCACCTGGGAGCTTATTAGAAATGCAGAATCTCAGGTCCCATCCAGACCCTAGTGAATCAGAAACTGCAATTAACAAGATCCTCAGGAGATTCATACACACATTAGAGTTTCACAAGCCCTGTTTAAAGCTCAGCTTAAACCTCACTTCATCCAAGAAACCCTTTTGGATTTTCCCAATCTTTCTGATCCATTACAATAAATAAAGCTGACATGTCTTATGTTTAACAGTTTCCAGGTATCAGCTTCACTTATATCATGGTTATTTATACATGTGCCATGTGCCTTTTACTCCTTCTTAAATTGTTAGCTCTAGGAAGCAGGAGCAGATCCCAATCCCATTGGTATTATTCATAGCTCCCATTCAAGACTTGACATCTGATAGGCTTTCCCCAGGAGATAGTCATGGTGACTTCTCTTGCTTCCCTTGGCAGGCAAGTTGAGTCTCCAAGTCTTATGATAATACATGCTGTTGATTTCCTAACTTTCTTTGTCCATCTGTTGATAATGATCTCTTGGCTTTAGTAAAGCATTATCTATGTTTAATTAGTTAAATTCCTCTCTATATGATTGGAATTATTAGAGATGCAAAACGTATTCATTTAAAAAACACAAAGGATCTAGATAACCTTATAAGGGACTTCTTGGCAGTAGTCTTCAAGATGTAATATTTTGCTGAATTTTGGTAACATTGGCTTGAAGGTAATCTCTTACAGAGCTCACCATATTGACAGCATGAGTAAAAGCAATTAATACATTTTTCTATCATAAAAGCACTGAATTTCCTGTAAGCAGTGTGATGTAACCAGTTCCCTTCTTAATTATTTTCAATTTGTTTTACGTTCAAAATTTTAGGAGAAAATACAGCTTTGTAGACTAGACTAAATTTTACATATAATCCTGTGAAAGTTTTCCTTTTTTGGATGGCATATTGAGTTAAGGTTCTTTAAAAAGTGCATCCCTCAAAATATTACTCCTCTTAAGCAGCAGAGTGTGCTTGAATGGTTTGGAGCTAAGTGTTTCAGATAAAGGAAAAGGCTTTCTAAAATAACATGCAGCTAACAGCTGGAAAAAAGGTAGTGAAGTGGTAAACTGTCCATTGTGTTTAAAGAAGAACTTGGCTAAAATCCTTCCTTCCCATTAAAATCACTGAGTGTAACTTCGGAATTTATGTAACTGTACTTAGTGTTTCTGTTAAACCCATTTATTATTTTTTCATTTCTAATCTATACTAAATAATTAATCCATGTCAATTTACAATTCCTCCCACTTTTAAAAAATATATGTTAGCCTATTTTTAGTTTCCATGAGAATTTGTAATAATGATCTTTCAGCAAGTAAAAATAATGAGGGTTTCTGGAAGAAATCACTGGATATTTTACAAGTTAGCAAGCTGTGTTTCCAGCGTAAAATTATTCCACTGTGTTCCTTGTGATGTTTCTAAAAAATCAGATAGAACTTTAAGTGACATTCAAAGTCGAGAAAAGAGGTGAGGAGAAAAGGAAGCAGCACCCATTATTATGGATTTGAGTAATTCATCCAGTGAGTCAAATGTAGTAGTTCTATTACCATTTTCTTGATCAAAAGCAAAGGTCAAGACCCCTATACTTATGTCCTTCACCCAGTTAAAAGGACAGTAAAAGTCAGTTTAGAAAACCGTGCTTTAAGTTACAATGATAACATCAGCGTGGGCTTGAAACTCAGAACCACCTATAGGTTTATGACTAACCATTAGATTTATCCTCGTCCGGCCGGGTGCTGTGGCTCACACCAATAATCTCAGCACTTTGGGAGGCTAAAGCAAGTGGATCACTTGAGGTCAGGAGTTCGAAACCAACCTGACCAACATGGTGAAAATCTGTCTCTACTAAAAACACACACACGCAAAAGTAGCCGAGCATGGTGGCGCACGCCTGTAATCCTAGCTACTTTTGGGGCTGAGGCAGGAGAATCACTTGAACCTGGGAGGCAGAGGTTGCAGTGAGCCGATATCGCACCATTGCTCTCCAGCCTGGGTGACAAGAGAGAAACTCTATCTCAAAAAAAGAAAACAACAACAACAAAAATATTGTTTCTCAATCGTCTGTCTTCTTTATAGTGGCTCTTTGAAGATAATGCATATTTTTTTCTATGCTTTCTATTTCTATGAATCTTCTTGCCCCATTCCATACTCCACCCCTTTGTTTTCTTTTTTTCTGTTTCTTTCTTTCTTTTCATTTTTTAGTGCAGTGGCTCAAACTTGGCTCACTGCAATCTCTGCCTTCTAGGCTCAAGCGATTCTTCTGTCTCAGCCTCTTGAATAGCTGGGAGTACTGATGCCAGCCACCACATGCAGCTAATTTTTGGATTTTTAGTAGAGATGGGGTTTCAGCATGTTGGGTAGGCTGGTCTAGAACTCCTGACCTAGGTGATTCACTTGCCTCGGCCTCTCAAAATGCTGAGATTACAGGGGAGAGCCACAACACCACACCCAGCCCTTTATTTTCTTTTGTCAGTTTATGCTTAAAATTTTAGGAGAAAATATAGCATTGTAGACTAGACTTTTTTTTTTTTCTTTTTCTTGCTTCAGGTTCTCTGAATTTCTGGCATCTGGAACTTAGGAAACTATCAGCCGTTATTTAATTGAATATTGCTTCTGCCACATTTTCTGACTCTTCTAACTATGACACTCCAGTTCTATATATGTTGAAAGTTTCATATTTGCATATTTTCACTTTTTTTATGATCTGTGCTGTTTCATTTATTCCTCGTTTTTCTTTTTTGCATGTGCTTCTGTTTAGGAATTTTTGTTTTAACATGTCACTTAGTTCAAAACTAATTATACAGTCTTATGTTAAAGCCATCGTTTTATTAATCTTAGATATTCTGAGTTTTAGATTGCCCATTTGAATCTTTTTTATTAAAGCCAAATTTTGGCCCAAACTATCCATCCTTTCATCTATTCTTTTTCTAAATTTTCTAGCTTGTATTATTTCTATAGTTATCAGCCCTGTTATCTTTACAGTCATTAAGTAAAGTCAACATTTTATTATTCCAATAACTGGCTCTACCATTTCCACTGTCTGTACTATTTTTGGTCATGTTTCTGTTTATCATTTTGACTGATAATTTTAATATAATACACAATATGGTGTATAAAAATTGAGCAGTCTTTGGATGATGTTATCTTCTTCCACAAAAGGTTGACCCTGAATTCAGGCAGACAGCTTAAGGGGGAGCAGGTTTCCCTAATCCAATTAAGGACCGAGCTGAGTCCAGACTTTTTGTGCAGTTTGGTGAAGCTCACTCAATTACTATTTCAATTTGCTATAAAGAGTTAGATCTCCTAGAACCACAACTGAGATCTTGAAATGTTTATTAAAACTCTATTTTCATGATCAGATCTGAACACCAGTCTTAGCTTCTTAATACTTTAAGATTACTAAATATTCTTTCTGTGCTCCCATGGCATTTGGCTTAGCTGCTTAATTTCTTATTTAATTGAACTTAACAATTTGGCAAATGTCTCAGAATGACAGGCCTCCAACCCATTTCTCTCCACGTTTTTTACTCTATGTTGTCTAGACATACCAATTTCTGACTGTCTTGGTGGCTCTAAACTAGAAAATTCTGGTTTCTTAAGCTTAGCTCTTGCTTGATTTCTTTATAGTTCTCATTCTGTAGGTGAGTAGAGCAAACACCACAAAGGCCCTTAGGAAAGAAACAAATTACAGAGGGACTCAGATCAAATTGGCTTACTTGCCTATATTTTTGTTTTTCATGGATGTTGACCCCTTAAATCCTAGTTGCCTCAGCAACTCCCTAGAGCATTTACATGTGAATATGTGTATAGGTGTGTATAATATATGAAGAATTGTGGTACATGTATATGCTGTAAGCTGCCCCATACTGGTCAAAATCAAGGGGGAATAAATAGATATAAAAATGTATAGGTGATTCCATGCATTGTTTTTAAATAATCACAGGTGTAATAAGGCAGATGAGTTGATTATGAGTTTAAATTTCTAGGAATTATTTTTGAAGGCTCTCGATAAATATACTTTGAATGATAAGCATTTACTGATGAAATAATATATGAAAACAGGCCTTGAAATGTGTGTAAATATAATGACATTGAGTTTTTTTTTTTTTTAATTTCAATACCATGAAAATTCAAATGGCATAAAGTATGGTAAACCAGTTTGATAAGTTTCATAGTTTCAAAGTATTCCCTAAGGCATGCACTTTTCTTAAAGACTCCTAAATTGATAGAAAATTTTATAATAATAATAATCAATATATAGCTAACAAAATGATAATTGGAGAATATCCACTTTAATTTCATTCATTTGTATTTATATTAATTTTTGATTAAAAAGTTTTAACAAATAGTACAAATTTTAATTTTTGTTAGTATCTCATAGAGCTTTACTTAGAGTAAAATCAAAAGAACGTTTCTTACAAGTAAACATATCTGTATCATAGATTAAGATTTTTCACTTTCTAATATGGAAATCCAGAATAATTAGAAATATCTTCCCCAGTAGTAACATTTTTATTAGTAAAGGTAATATGTAGTTTCAAAGTTGAGAAAGGCAAAGTGGAGGGATATAATGGAGTGCAGGTGCTAGTGCTAGAATTTAGAATATTATAGTTATATGAACTTGTTTTTTTTTTAATGTGAGTTTACCCTTGCTGTGCATAAACACGTGAAAGACAATTTCACTAGAAATCAGTTTCCCTATAAAATGAAGATAATGCAGTTTAGCTTACAGTGTTGTGAAGATTAAAGATAGCATATGTGAAGCTTTGTGAATAAAGGCACTGAGACTGTATTTACTGCTCAATGATGTGTTTCATAGACATTAATGTTTTAGGTTATTTTTCCACTATATGTTAAAAGATACTATCACTATTAAAGAGAAAAGACAGAGTAGTTCAGATGAATCAAACAGTATTATTGACATTTATAAATTTTGCACACATCATACAATAAAAAATGCAACACAATTAAATGTAATATATTTACATTTAAATTTGAGCATTGATTTATAAATTAAGAAAATACATACAAATATATTATTGTATACTTAGTTGAAGATGACACAATATTTTTTACTAGGAAAAGTCAAAGAAAGAGATTGGAAGTTCATTTGACTTTTGTTAAGCACAAATATTACACAAAATTGACACAGTAAAATAAAATTTGAACCTTAATGTATTCCCAGGGTATAATATTAGAAGATTTATAAGATGACTCAACATTTCTACGTACCTCTTTCAAAGGCATTACTGTTTATCAACAATTTTTAGCTTGCAATAATTACTATTAAATTTCAAAAATCAAATAACAGGTAAAATTTGACCTTCAGAGAGTTTGTAGTAGAATGTGCTGTAAAAAAATGTTATTCTTAAAAAATAGTTTTATTTCTGTAAAGGTAGATGTTATTTCAATAATTGAAAAGTAGTATATCATAAAATAAACTAAAATAACATAAACAAGTAATCAAATGCATGCAATTGAAATGATTCAAACATGTATAAAGTGCTCAGTGTTTCATTTGGAAATTTTGGGGTCAGATTTAATAGCACTGCATAGGGAAAAATGTGCTCAAGCCTTATTTATTTTAAGGACTTCTGAAATTGACTTTGAAAAACACTTACATTGAAGCTCAGATGAAAAGGAGCATGTAGTAGTTCAATTACACTATTGCATGGCTTTAGAAATTATATAGCAATTTTCCATTGTACACAGCTTTAAAGAACAAATTTGCCAAGCTACAAAATGTTAGAATCACATTAGTTAAGAAAGGACATGTATGTTTCTGGAATATGAAATTAATATAAAAAAGAAAGACTTGACCTTACCTTTGTAAACTAAATTAGATAAAATCAAAGTTTGAGTTATATACACTTTTGATACACTGTAGCCATTTCAGATGTATAAGTTATTACTTGTTAATTTATTTTTTCAGTTTTCATTAATCACTTTACACAAACTATGTGGAATAAAATGTTGAAATTAATTAATTTTTTTACATGGTAGACTTTGTAAGTTATCAGTTTCAAACTACTTAGCTAAGTTTTGGTGTATTTATTGATATTTGGCTTAACTTTTGTTGTTGTTTTGATTGTAATATATTAAATGAAGCAACATGCTTTTCCATGTTTTGCTTTGGGTTTATAGGTCTCATAGCTATGATGTGAGTAATTCAACAATTTTGTCCTTACACATTCTTTTTACTGAAATGTCTTTCTTTAAGTCTCCAACCAGAGGAAAAACTAGGTAATTAAAGAATTTTTTCTTTTATTTATATTAGAGGAATATGTGGATAAAATAAATATTATTTCTGTTGTATCTTTTACTTTGCCTTTTAAAATACACGTTTCATTCCTTTTAATATCCATTTCAGTGAAAATGGTTAATCCTCACATTGTGATAATTTTTTGCTTTGTTTTGTTTCTTTAATTATGGGGAAAATTCTAAGTTCTGATGGAATGTTACTTATGGCATTGATTTTACAGTAGAATACTTACCTTTTAAAGGTTTCCTCTGCCTTAATCATAAAGAAGAAGAACATTACCTGCAGTACTTGTGCTAAGACTAAGAGCCATAAAACTAAGATGACCTGATAAATTTTAAGAACAAACAAGTAGTAGAAACAGAAGGAGGAGGGAGATACAACATGGAACAAGCTTCATGCTAGTGCCTTAGAAATATTAGCTAGTTAAATCCTATGATATTTCTGTAAGGTAGATTCTTCTCATTTTATAGGTAAATAAACTGGATCTCAAATTTAAGTAAGATGATGATGAAAAATGTATATTATTCCACTGTTGTGAAACATGTAAAGATTTTCATTTTACTCTTACTTTTTATTATGGAAAATTTTACATGTAAAAAAGCTTAAGAACCCATGTTAAATATCAGTGCAGATTAATTGCTTGCATTGGCTCTACCCTTCCTGATATATTAGAAGACAGATTAGCAGGGTCACTATGGTGTATTTGACAAAGAGAGTTTTCTACATTAATGTCTGAGGGAAGCTTCATCTGTTCATAAGGTCCTATATTCCTTTAACCTTTAAAGACAAAAATTCAGTCTCATTTTCTGCTTTGCTCTGGGGGTCCAGTGTTCCACTAGGTCCTTCTCCCCAGGTGTTTGTGGAAATCTCAGGAAGGACTTCCATTTGCCACACAACCCTCTGCTCTCTTGCCCAGCTGTTTACCTCTAAACAGTTCTCCCACTCTACTCTAGCTCATTGATTTTGGTCTAGAGACCAGCATTCTTAGTCTCTATTCCTTCTTCTTTAACTATTTTATCCAACCTATGAATGCAAGCCTTTGATTTCTCACAATTAATGCAAGGCCAGGCCATAAAATTCAATAAAGCTTTATTGCAACAGAGATAATTTAAAATCAATTGCTGAGCATGTTGCTGTTTGAATTTAGGATCCCTGTAGGAATGCCCAATCCCCCTCCAGCTAGAGAGAACCTCTGTATTTTAAGAAACATTGTCAGGTAAAACGCAGTGCCCATTTCCATTTGAATTTTATAGAAACAGATAAAAATTTTATAGTACAATAATTATCAAACTATCACGATATGAAACTTGAACATACTTATACAAAAGCACTAGGATATACACTAAAAAATAAATTTTAAAATGTGATGCTTATCTAAAATTCAAATTGTACTGGGTAGCCTATATTTTTATTTGCTAAATGTAGCAAATCTAGCTTCCCTAACCATAAGAGAGCACTGGGCTAAGTCTTCCCCTTCTAGAGTCTAGGCCTCTAATTTCTCCAGTCTTTTTAATCTTGGACCTATTACATACAGCATCAGTGTGGTTTTGTTTAGTTTTTGTTTTTTCTTATTTTTTTTTTGTTTTTGTAAGCATACGTAAAATACGTAGCTTATGTTTTTTGGGGAAAGTAGCATAAGAAGAGCTAGATTCTGACTCGATCTATTTACAAGTCTTTGGACATGAAGATTATCAAGAAATCCTTCTCAATTTCCTTTTATCCCTATTAGAATTCATCTCAAACAGTAAGTCCTGCCTTGTATGATGGCTGCAATAATTAGGTGAAAAATCAAGGAAGAAGGCATACAGAAAGCATAAATTCTGACCCAACTATAAAGAAATATGTACAGCTCACATTGTCTTTTAGGTTATGTTTTACATCGTGTGGTTTCATGGGAATGTCATGCAGGAGAATCTGTAAACCACAGCCAGATGGTGGAAGACCAACCACCAGGGAGGGCAGACAACTTAGTCTTTGCTCTCTATTCTCTCTGGACGTCTTCCTGTGTCTACCTGTCAGCCTAGACCATAACATCTCTTCTGAATGGAATCTCAAATACTTCTGATTGGGGTTCTCCAACCCATCTGCCCTCCTATGTTTCGGTCCAACACTGTTAACCCAGTGTTTAGTTATGTCTTCAGGTCCCTATTCCTTAATCTTCGTATTTGGTATCACCTGGTCTTAATTCCTGATCATTTTCATGGCAGTTTTGTTTGTTTCTATTTGTGGATGCATGTGTGGGCTTACTTTTCTTCTAGACTGTTTTCATATCATTTGAAATCTAATGCCCCCACCCTCCATTCTCAGTGGTATTAAAAGAAGAACCATGTCTCTTCTCTCCAATGTTTAAAAAGGTCTTTTCTAATCATTTCCTCAAATTTTGCTTTCTCTAAAGATTTTGAATGCTTATTATCCTTCTGAAATGTTGGCATATTCCTGAAGCTAACTGCTATCAAATATTATGTAAAATTTGTGAAGTTGCTCTTAGAAAGCAGTATTTACAAACTGTATGTAAATATGGAGTTTCAACTCAGAGAGGACTCAATACCTCTTTCCATTTTTCTGGTTCCCATGTGATGTGCTTTCAGATTTCAAGACAGTACTCCAAAGCTAACCATTCATTTGGACCTAGAAATGTGTTTTCCTATAGTGTGGATATTGCCAAAACAACTTGAGTAAAGCATTTGATTGAGTGCTGCTATGAGGACACACTCAAGAAATTTAGCATTTATGTGATTTCCCCCTCTTTCTTAGGAGAAATTCTAATATCTTTCAAGACTTGTAATTACCATTTCTAGCTTCCAAGGTAGTTATCAGGTGATAAACATAGTTTCTGTTTATACCATTGGATGCTAAAAAATTCTTCAAATAATTTAATTGTGTGCCTTACAATCTATGGATCTAATTTCTGTTCGTTGTTGTTCAATATGGATAAGCTTTCAAAATGGAGATCATTTTAGAAAAATAGTTCAAGTACTGAAGTACGGTGAGAAACGTTATTTCTTTGGCAGGACTGCCTCCCTGTTGTTGAATGCTTGGCATACAAGTTGTGCTATCAAATCCTATCACTCTTCCATGCTAAAAAAAAAAAAGTCAGACATCTAATAAAATAATTTGGCAAACCTGGCTTATGTAGTCTGTGAAAATAAAATCAGTTTCCACTATCAATTATTTGAAAAGTCACTTAAAAAATTCTGTTTTCATTAATATTTTAAAGTCTTTCTTTTTAGTTAGGGGGAAGGAAGGAGAAATGCCATTCTTTGTAGATGTAAACAAATAAACAACATTTCAATGTATAAGATTCAGAGTCATTCCTATCCAATTTAGTTTTTCTTCTGTAAAATTTGTCTTTATGGCAATAAAAATTTCTCTATTTTTCTCATTCCATTTTTAAAAGTAGAATACAGTATTATAAAAAATTTTATTTGAAAAATGAATGAATCTATACTGAATTTTATATCAATATTTGTTGGCATAATTTGAAAAAAGAGAGAAAACTTTGCCAAATAAAATATAAGATGACTAATTAAATTTGAATTTTATATAAACAATACTTTAAAAAATTGTTACATCCCATGTAACATTTAGACCATACTTACAGTAAAAAAAAATCATTGCTTATCTGAAGTTCAAATTTCATTTGATACCCTATATTTGCTAAATCTGTTAACAGTAAAAAAAAAGATAAAGCAGATAGTGAAGTAAAAAACAATTGAGCATTGTCAATGAAGTTTTGGACAGTACACTTGTAATTTAGACTAGAACTCCTACTTCATTAGCTGCAAAGTAAAGAAGAAGATATTTAGTTCCTGTGTCTTCACAGAAGAAGTTACTACATTCCATGGACAGGTCCAAGATTCTGCTTGAATTTTATAGATAAAAGAGATGCAGAGAGATTAAGAAACTTGCCTAAGCTAGCAAGTGGTACAGTTAAGAATGCTCTTTCTGACCACAGTCAGTCTGTCTTCAAAGAGCACTACACCCCACCTCTCCAAATGTTTCATCCCCAGGGAGAGGATTGCCAAATACCAGACAGTTGTTCACAGGCAAAGTTCTTAATTCAACAAGTAATCATCATATCCCAATCTTGCAATGTTACTGTAAAGGATTGCTAAAACATCTGAATATATATCAAAATATGAATGGGAGTCACTTAACATCCACATTTGTTTTCCTTGTTAAGCACGTAAGTTTCTCTGAATCTTTGGGATCATGACAGGATCCAGACAACAGGACTTGGTATTAAGAAAATGAGAGGCCAAGGAGATAATTTTGAATCTTTCATTTAAAAGACATTGACTAATGCTAAAAGAAAAGAAACACGGAGAAAAATGCATCCTTGTATTAGTGTATGATCCATAGCCAAGCAAAACAAATTTTCAAGTGTTAAATGAAAACTTGTAGCTTTAGCGATCTTAAAGTATTTTTAATGAGAAAGAGAATTTATGTAAAGAGATCTAATGTTACTAACTTTTGGTGTGCATATGAATATTAGTATTGATGTTACTTATATTTACTGTTCTGTTGTCAATATGTATTTATGATGGCTCTCAAAGTTTTATCTCTAATTTTGTTTCTTAAGTCTTTTTTAATCTCCTATAATAATAGTAGTAATAGCTGCCATTGTATGAGAGATCCTGCGCAAGCACTGGATCTGCTAGCTCTTGGAAACTTAAGAATATCTCCACTAGGAGTGTATTTGTGTGTGTGTTTATTATCTCTATTTCAGTTATGGGTAAGCTAAAGGTCAGTGTGTTTAGAAAAGCACTCAAGGTCACACAGCTAGTTAGGGAGTAGCCAAGTTGGAACTCAAGAACCCCTTTTCCTTCTATGTTGTGCTATTCTGCTTCTAGTCATGTCTTAACTCCATTAATTAATATGATTGATGAGTACCTGGGTTAAAATCAATGCTGAAAAATCTCAACTCTCACCCCTAGATTTAAAAGTAATTTTTTGTGTACAATTTCAAACCCTTAGAGTCTTTCTGGTTTTAGGGTTTTGTAGCTTTCTCCCTTATTTTTTGAGTAATTATTTTAATGGCCTTTCTGATTTTAATTTTAATTTAATGTAACTTAATTTCGCTATGATACTTAAGGGGAATGCTACTTCTAACTTGAAGCTTGCTGGAAGTCCTGATACAACTTTGATTCTTGTTATTTTAAAGGAAAAAATAGCAGCATACTAAAATGGTAAATGGAAAGGCCATGTTTTTGGTGACATCATTAGAGTACAAAGTATCCAGAGGCATCTGGATGTGATGAACAAGCATTTGAGACACACAGGAGAGTAAGTCCTGTCCTAGAAATGCATTCATGTGAGCTCTAGCTCTGGATTCAGCTGCTCAGCTGGGCTCGACTATGGGTTCTTCTTAAAAACCAACCTTACAAAGTTGTTGTAAAGGCTACCAAAATATATGTATTTATCAAACAATACAAATGATAGGTACTTGATAAATGATGGTTATTTAATTAGTATGCTTAAATAATGGAGCTTAGTGCAGTCAATCAACTTCTTGATTTTTCATGGAGATAAGGAAATGAGCTTGAGCTTTTTGACAGCTTTTCCCTGCTATTAGATTAGTTGACAAGATGGTATTAATACATCCATTCAGCCATAGTGGCAGACACTGTAGTTCCTGAATAGCAAGGAGTTTAGTTGCACCAAACACGGTCATTGTGGTTTTTGTTTAAAATACTATACATGTTTTTTGTTTATTTTATTTAACTTTAGTAGACATGAGTTGTTTTATTTAAAAAATTATGACTCCTAATTTGATCACTGAACTAAAATTAAATGGCAGTTCAAGATGCAGATTTCTAACCAAGCTCTAGTGTTAAACAATGCTGCTACTTTCCAATTCTCAGTACTTATCACATGTATTGTATATATTTATTTTATAAGATTGCAGGATTTAGGAAAAAAGATTTTTTCATTTAAGACATCAGGCTGGGCTCGGTGGCTCACACCTATAAATCCCAGCACTTTGAGAGGCCAAGGTGGGTAGATCATGCCTGGTTAACTCAGTGAAACCCGTCTGTAGTAAAAGTACAAAAAATCAGCCAGGAGTCATGGAATGTACCTGTAGTCCCAGCTACTCGGGAGGCCAAGGCAGGAGAATCACTTGAACCCAGGAGGCTGAGGTTGCAATGAGTCTCGATCACACCATTGCACTCCAGCCTGGGTGACAGAGTGAGACTTCATCTTAAAAAACAAACAAACAAAAAAACGAACAAAAAAAAACCACACATCAAATGTATTTGTTGAGTAGGTCATTGTGAACATTGAGAAGTTTTGGATCATTCGCCCATGTATGTTAACTGAATAAATGTACTCAAAAAATCTCTCTCAGTATTTTAAACTACGAACTTGTTTGTTGATGCAAATTTGGAATATATCACGAGACATTCTATCCCAAGATCTGTTGAGTTTTGTTGTATAATAGACCAGGAAATAAACAAAAAGTTTACTATAAAAGCTTAGATGGATATTTTTATATTTATGAAAGTTGTAGAGAAAGATAGATTAAAAGAAAACATAAAACTAGGTCATTTTGCCTCTTGTCTTTATACAAGTTTGTGAGTGGTCATTACAAATAATTCCATCATAGTCCATATGAATGCTGTAATTTTGTTAAATATTACTAGAAATAATAGAGTTTAAAATATAATATTTAACATTCTAAGAAGAGAAAATTATTAGGTCGGTGCAAGAGTAATTGTGGTTTTTGCCATTACTTTTGCACCAATGTAATAATTTAGATTATTATTATGGAACATCTTATATTATTTCCTTTAAAAATTTGTAGCTTTCCAAAATCCGTTAGACATTAAACCCTTTTAACACATGAGCTGTTGATACTTTGTTTTTCTAACAAGACATCTAGAATATGCTGTGTTTTCTATCTTAGCATTGTTTCAACTTTCAACAATTACTTTTTGATAGATTGCATGTAGTTTTATTGAGAGGAATTATCATTTTAATTTGTTTTGGATATTTGTCCCTTTACTGCTCAGCAAACCAAAAACTATTGCCATTGCCCTAATTATGATTTATAGACATGAATTCCCACTACTGAAGTGTTAATCGTGATTTTTTTTACAAGTACTAAAGCAGGTGTTTCACCTATCATCTCTGTGTTGCCAGGTTTTGCAGTCACTGTAGTTATTGATCACTTTTCAAAAACTTCTCACTTTGCGTATCAACTGCCCTCTATTGCTTTCTGCTAGTTTTTAAATCTATCCTTTGGGGCACCAGAAGTGGCTGAATTATCAGTTAAGTCCTATTTGACAAATACATATTTAGAGTTACCAATTCAATAGGGCCGTAAAGAAACTGTGGGGTTAGTTCTAGTTAATATTAAGACATCAGTTTTGGGAGTTTTGCTGTTTGTTTATTGGTGGAAGCCACAACAAGATTTTGTGTAGTTTCTATTAAAACAATAATATATTATCTGATTGATAATTCAGTTCAAAGTATGCTTTAATGTTTTTCTAGATGTGTTGGACGCTCAATATCTATCTCCAGGGGCTGAATAATTGATGTTTACATTTCCCTGACATCCATACAGTTAGGGTTCTAAAAGTAGGTTACATCTTCTGCTTAGATTTGGAACATTACCTCATTCCAGGTTCCAGGTTCCTATATCAACAGTCTCTTAGAATGTTATTGAACATACTGAACATGCTGCTTGGTGGTGAACAGATGGTGGCTAAGTAGTTGCTCATGGTTCCTGGGAGTCCCCACCAGGGGCCGATACAGCAGACCTTTCAAAGATTGGGGTAAACTCCTAATGTATCCTATTACTATGTCTCCTTAAAACACATAGCATGTTATGTTTTCACCACTGAGACCACAATAATTAAAACAAACCGCTATTACATTCATCTGTTGTGTGTGTGTGTCTGTGATTTGCAAAATGACATAAATAGGTAGATGACATAGTTAAATAGATAAAGCCTCAGAAAATGAGAGCATACGGATGGATACAGATTAATATTTATTATACCTGTGTCCACTACTATAATCCAGTTTGTGTTTTGCACTGTAAATCCCAAAATGTGTCATATTATTTTTGTCAACTAACATTGCCAACATAAAGCCAATATAAGCTGATTTTGCAGAAGTATATGTATAATCTTTAACAGCTGGACTTGAAAATAATTCAGGTTTTAAAGTTGGAAGTATCTTCAATTTTAGTAGGTAAAGAAATAAAAATCTAAGAGGAAGGATTAGGTGATGTAATTTCTTCTGTTTGATACTAAAATTCCATAGGAATCTATATTTGAGAAATACAAAAATACTGCTGAGTAGCACTTTTCTGGGAGTTTGAGAAGTGTGGGAGACAGAATGCACTTTACGAACATTTTGTATGCCTTGTAAAAGTAGCACTACATATGTATGTTTAACTCTACATAACAATGAACTTACTTTCTCTCTGCTCTTTATATTCCTTTATGGTTTACTACCTTAGGCATTAAATCAAGAATTTAATATGTTGAGGGGAAAGTTTTTCATATCAGAAGTTTCTTTCTTCCAGCAAATATTTGGTGGATTCCCACATGTCTACTGAAATAAAAACTAGGGAATAATATGTATGTGTATTACAATATTCTTTTCAAGACTTTGGCAGGAGAATTATTTAAGTATGTCATTCTATCTTGAAAGCCAACTATGGGTTTATGAGGGGGAGGTGAATATATTTACACATTAATTCTTGAAAGGTTAAGAAGCTTTTGTGTTTGAGTCTCATAGCCACAGCACTAATTAAAATTTTGCAGTTTTCAACAAAAGGGATGCATTACATTTGGTTTATTCTGCACTAAAGTGAAAAAAAAATGAACCATCATCTCTCATCTCATCTAATGTTTGTCAATTGGGTCAGCCATTCTGATACAGAATTGATGTTTTTAAGTATCTTAATGAATAGTTAATTGCAATAGAGTTGATGTTTTCAAGTATCTTAATGCATAGTTAATTGCAATTGGAAAATAACCTGTAAATGCATTGTGCAATGGGTCTGCTAGTATGGGATGAGGTCAGCGTAATGCATGGTAAGAGGCAGCTTAGCTTTGTGGCTAAACACAGGTACTCCGCCTATCTGGGCTCCAATATCTGAGTTCAACCCCTAACTCCATCAAAACCAACCCTTTGATTTGGGGCATGTCACACCATTTTTGTTTCAATTTTTTTCTCTGTAAAATGAGTATTATAATTCTATCTACTTTATTCAATTAATGTGAGAATTGAATGGATGATTCAAGATGTTGATGCATATTCTCTCAAAAAAGGAATTCTCCACTCTTAATTGATTTCAAAGGCAGGAAAAAAATGGATAATTCTGCCAGTGCATAGCCTCACCTAAATGATAGCTGGCTAAAAAATACCAGATATAATCCTAAAATGTAAGTTTAGTTTTAAATAATGTATTCAGAATCCCTTTAAAATGCTGCTTCTGCTCAGAGTAGCTTTCCAGTTGCTGATAGGCAATGGATCTGGCTGCTGGGCCCAGGCACTTCGGTCCCTCCCACAGCCTCTGAATGATGGGGCCATAGACACAACCAGCAGCATGCCAATGCCTTGCCATCGCTATAATCCTGCCCTCCATGTGGGGTGCCTTAGTCTGTTCTGGTTGCTATACTAAAATGCGATAAGCTGGGTAGCCCACTAACAACGGGACTTTATTTCTCACAGTCCTGAAGCCTAGGAAGTCCAAGGTCAAGGCACAAGCAGATTCAGTGTCTGGTGAGAGGATCTTTCTGATTTATAAATAGTGCCTTCTTGCTGTGTCTTCACAAGAGTGAATAGACGAGCAACATTCTTACACCTGTTTTAAGGGCACTAATCTCATTACTAATCACCTAATCAACTTCCAAAGGCCTCACTCCTAATATCATCATCTTGGAAATTAGATTTCAACATTTGGATTTTTGAAGGAACACGAATATTTAGACCATAGCATGAGGTGACCATGTTAGATTTGTAGCCAGACTAAAGCAGCAGGGATGCTAGAAAAGGGACTTCAGTGGATTCTAGGAGCAAGGTCAGGGCAGCCTGCAGTCTTGAACCATCACCTTGCCACATGCCTGTGGGTTTCCACTTCTACAAAGGAGGACTCTAACCTGGGATTCGGCCAACAGCCTTGGAATCTCTCCTTCTGGCCTCACATTTTGAGTTAAAAGATGTCTTCAGTGTGAGTGGCAGCCCTTTAGATGTGGCACCGTTGTGCGGAAGATAACCCAAACACTTTTATGTGGTATTTCTGACCAGAACCTTATTATTTACTTAGAAAAATAGTTATGCTACTTGCTATGGAAGAAGTGGTTGATAGTGTGGTTGCTTTAGGTAAATAGGAAGACTGCAGGTCAATGCTTTCTTAGATACCCATGAGACTGGGTTCACTTCTCTAGACATAGGACACCCCATTTTATTGTCTAATGAGAAAAGAAGTCCTATGATATTGCTGAATTTGGCTCATCCCGATTCAGAGTCTAGATGAGGCTGTACCTCCTTGAAGTATGTCAATATTTCAGGCATCTGGGTACATCTTAGTGAAAAGGCAGTGGCAATATTTCTTCTCTGATGACAACCTCCTCTCTTTTCAGCTCTCCGACACCACTACTCTTGGTGCATATACATTTATATGCATCAAAATCTTCAGTTTCCTAACCATTCCTCCTCTCCAATTCATTCTGTCCGGACTCCTGATGCAAAACCACAATATTAATAAAGTTGCTCTAAGACCTTTAAACTAATTTCATGATTTACTCTTCTACTATAACTTTCTCAGGTGACCTTCTTGACTCTTGCATATAAGAAGAAGAGAATCATTAAAGACCGTGGTAAAAGTACTGACATGCTTAAATAAAATACTTCCATCCCACCCGGTTTTTACTCTTCAGAGTCAAGTAAACTTCTCTTTGTTGAGGGACTATGTTCAGCAAAAATTTCAGGTTATTGCAACTTTAAGCAATCCTTTTACAGCAACTGGGTCTGCCCAGCAACTTATGACTTTCTACAAATAAGATGAAAAACAACAGAGAACTCCTTTCATCTCAGTTGATAATTTATCTATATCTTCTTCGTGCCGGAGGGAAAGTAATGTCTTTTTTCTTATCCTCCTAACTTGCCCTCTCCTACCTCCACCAGTCATTGCTGATCTTCTATCCTTTTTCACTTTCATCGTCTTCTTTTTTTTTTTTTTGAGACAGAGTCTTGCTCTGTCTCCAGACGCCAGGCTGGAGTGCAGTGGCGCAATCTCCGCCTCCTGGGTTCAAGCAATTCTGCCTCAGCCTCCCGAGTAGCTGGGACTACAGGCGCATGCCACCATGCCCAGCTAATTTTTGTATTTTTTGGTAGAGATGGGGTTTCACCATGTTGGCCAGGATGGTCTCGATCTCTTAACCTCGTGATCTGCCTGCCTCAGCCTCCCAAAGTGCTGGGATTACAGGCGTGAGCCACCGCACCCGGCCCACTTTCTTCTTTTGACAAAGCTCATGCCCAGAGATTCTGTTCTACCTGATTTTCAGTAAGTTCATTTAAATTGACTATTCTTTTTTCTTGGGTTTTACTCTTACCTTATATATTATCGATTTTTCTTTCCAAATACTGCCTTATCTTCCTTGAAATTAAAACAGCATTTCCAGTCATTATTGAAAATACAACTTCCCAGGCCAGTTCCTGAAGGTGCAAATAACAATGGGTCTAGAATGAGGCCTGAAAATAAGTATTTTAAATAAGCTCCCCACAGATACTTCTATCAATTTATTTCCTCCTTCTTACTACAGTTCGGACGTGCTATTTTCTTGATGCCACATCTCCCCTCAAACTATTGTCATATTTGCTGTGCCAAAATGTCTTGAAAAAGAGTTCTATTCTCATTTTATTGTATTATATCTTTCCCTTCTCCCTTAAACCCACTCCAGTCAGACTTTCAGCTCCATCATGACAGGGAAACTCTTTCTGTCAGTATTAACTGTGATTTTCATATCAATAAATCCTACAGCCCTTATTCATTCTTTAACATTTTTGACATGTCATCCACATGTAGATATTATTCCTTCTCACGGAAGACACCTTCTCTGCTCGTCTCCCGGAGTGCCACTGTATTGGTTTTTCTACTATCCAGTGTTTGCCATTCTTGGTCTGCTTCTCTGTCTCTTTTGATCCTTTAGCATTGCAGAGACCCAAGCCTGCCTTTGAACCTTCTATCATCTCTATCTCCACTCGTTCCTTTTGTGATGTTATCAAATCTTGCAATTTTTAAATATTATCTGTACCATGATGACTGCTACCTCTGAAACAGCCTACTCGCCTGATCTTTGGATTTGTTATCTAACTGCCTGTTCAACCTCTGTCTTGAATGCTTAATAGACATTGCAAAGCTAACATGTTCGAAATGTAACTTTGTGTTATCCCCTGTGGTGCTTCCTCAGTATTTCCTATTTCAATAAGTGACTACCTTCTGTTTATAGTTGTTTAAACAAAAACAAGCAAGCAAACAAAAACAACAAAATCTGGGGGTCACTTTTGGCTTCTCTTTGTCTCATATTTCTCATAGAATCCATCAGTATATGATTTTGGCTCCATCTTCAAAATATATCCATAATTTGAGCAATTGCTATTATCCTGGTGCAAGCCATCATTGGCTTTCTTAACTTTTCTCCCTGATTCCTCTCTTGTCCCAGTAGAATACATTCCATTCTGAACAGAACAATGGAGAGATCCTTCCAATATATATAGCCCTTAAAAGAAGTGCAAGAGTCTCATGCAAAGGTCTAAATATTTGTGTTCTCTTAAAAATCCATATTTTGAAATCTAATCCCCAATGAAATGTCATTAGGAATGGGATATTTGGAAGGTGATTGGTATTAGTGCCCTTAAAAGAGGTGCAAGAACTCTGCAAATCTTATATATACTCTGTTCAGAAGAGCTCTGTTATGTATCTGAGATATATATGTATATGATATATAATATATATATTATATATATATCTATCAGATCATTTCACTCTTCAAAACATGCCAATAGCCTCTAATCTCAGTGTAAAAGCCACATTCTTTGCAATGGCCTCAAGATCCTGCATGACCCAGCTCTTCTTTAGTTCTTTGATCTTACATCCTCTGACATTTCCCTTACTTACTCTGCTGCAGTCACACTGGCTTTCTTCCTCATTACTTTTCTATCACACCAGGCACACTGTTAGCCACAGGGCCGTTGTGCTTGCTGGTTTCCTCTGTCAGATACAGTTTCTCTGACCTCCTTAAAAATATGGCTTAAAGGTAAGAGGCTGCTCTTAACACTCATTGAAACTTCCACCTGTCTTCCCTTTTACTTTCTTTTCTACTTTTTACTCCATAGCACTTACTACCTTCCAACCTAATACATATTTTACTTATGTATTTTGTTTCTTTTCTGGCATTTTACACAAGAATCTCATCTCCATTACAGCAGGGATTTTATATATTTTTCAAAGATTTGGACACAGTGTCTATAGTTGTACCTGGAATATAGCAGGTTTTTAATAAATTTTAGATAAATAAATATATTGCCTTTTACCTGGTTTTATTGCTATTATGTTATGTGTATAGTTTTTCCTTTTGGATCATAAACAGTGATACTTGTGTCTACATTTTTGTAATCTCAAACCTCCCTAAACTGTACCTGCTATGTAAGTAGCTGTTCAATAAGCACTAATCAAATGAATAGAATAAATTTGCCTGTGAAACATCATTCTGCAACGTAATTCAAAACAGAATTTAGATGATTCTATTATTGTTAGCGTGATATTTTAAATAGCTATCTATATTGAGTAAGTTAAAGTTTGGCAAACATATATTACTTTAAAACGAACAGTATATTAAATTTCAGTTCACTTTATGTGATTACATAATTGGGCAGGCACACTTTAGAAATACTACTATAAAATAATGCTTAAAAGAGAAAGGAAATTTTACATTCAAATATACTAAATATTTTAAGTATTTTGAAATAAAATCATGTACAAAATAGAACTTAATGTAGTATATACCTATAATTTAAAATGATATATAAAATATAATAAAAATAGAAAACATATTTGCTACAATTAAACATTAATTTTATAGGCTTAAGATTTCTGGGCCGGGCATAGTGGCTCACACCCATAATCTTAGCACTTTAGGAAGCAGAGTTGGGTGGATCACTTCAGGTCAGAAGTTCGAGACCAGCCTGGCCAACATGACGAAACCCCATCTCTACTAAAAATACAAAAATTAGCCAGGTATGGTGGCGAGTGTCTGTAATCCCAGCTACTCCAGAGGCTGAGGCTGGAGAATTGCTTAAACCCAGGAGGTGGAGGTTGCAGTGAGCCACGATCGCACCATTGCACTCCAGCCTGGGCAACAAGAGTGAAACTCTGTCTCAATTCAGGACATAGACACAGGCAAGGACTTCATGACTAAAACACCAAAATCAATGGAAACAAAAGCCAAAATAGACAGATGGGATCTAATTAAACTTAGGAGCTTCTGCACAGCGAAAGAAACAATCATTAGATTGAACAGAATGGAAAAAAAATTTACAATCTACCCATCTGACAAAGGGCTACAATCTAGAATCTACAAAGAGCTAAAGAAGATTTACAAGAAACAAACAAACAAACCCATTCAAAAGTGGGCAAAGGATATGAACAGATACTTTTCAAAAGAAGACATTTATGCAGCCAACAAAAGTGAAAAAATGCTCATCACCATTGGTCATTAGAGAAATGCAAATCAAAACCACATTGAGATACCATCTCATGCCAGTTAGAATGGTGACTATTAAAAAATCTGGAGACAACAGATGCTGGAGAGAATATAGAGAAAAAGGAACACTTTTACACTGTTGGTGGGACTGTAAATTAGTTCAACCATTATGGAAGACAGTGTGGCGATTCCTCAAGGAACTAGAAATAGAAATACCATTTGACCCAGCAATCTCATTACTGGGTATATATCCAAAGGATTATAAATCATTCTATTATAAAGACACATGCACATATATGTTCATTGTGGCACTGTTTACAATAGCAAAGACCTGGAACTAACCCAAATGCCCATCAATGCAAAGAAAATGTAGCACATATACACCATGGAATACTACGCAGCCATAACAAACAATGAGTTCGTGTCCTTTGCAGGGACATGGATGAATTTGGAAACCATCATTCTCAGCAAACTGATACAAGAACAGAAAACCAAACACTGCATGTTCTCACTCATAGGCAGGTGTTGAACAATGAGAACATGTGGGCATAGGGAGGGAAACATTACACACTGGGGTAGGTTGGGGGATGGTGGGCTAGGGGAGGGACATCGGGGTGTGGGGAGGCTGGGGAGGGAAAACACTGGGAGAAATGCATGATATAGGTGACTTAGTGATGGAGACAGCAAATCACCATGGCATGTGTGTACCTGTGCAACAACCCTGCAGGATGTGCACATGTACCCCAGAGTTTAAAGTACAAAAAAAAAAATTTCTGTTGACATCAAAATTATATATATGTACACATATATTCACATACATGTTGTTTCTTGATATATGTCTTTATTTCTAGGTATAGCCATAAATAAAACAGGAGAAGGTAAACCTCTTCTCCAAAATCTTTGATGGAATTTTTTTGTCCTCCCAGTAGAATCCCCATGTAACTGATTACTTTTTTCCCATTTTTAAAATAAAATACTTAATTTAATTAATACGTCTTTGTAGATAAATGCTAAAGATCAAATGCTATTATAACACATCTTTGATTTAACTAGATGTTTTGTTTGGTAGGCCTTAGAAGGCTAAACTTTCTTCTTCAAGAAAGTTAATTTCAATAACAATTGAATCTCCAATTTAAAACTTATTTTTCATAGCTTATTTTTGTTAGTAGATATCTTTTTTAAAGGAAGAATCTGGATTTGTTTTATCATTGTCACAAATTATTTCTCACTCATTCAGCCCAGGAGTCTGTCAGAGTGGGAGTCTACTCAATTTACTTACACCTTTGTTCACAGCTGAAATTTACATTGGGTGGGGTTATTAATATTCAACAGTAGTGGCAAGACCAAATTATAAACACATTGGGCTTATGTAAAACATAAGAATGTAACAGCAGGGTTTCCTAATGTCCTAACTGCCATGGTGTGTTATATGCCTATAATAAATAGGAGCTTACTGTAAGATGCAGAAGATATGTTATAAATCCCTACAATATAATTTGTTAAATTACTTCAAGTTCTTGCCACAGTTTATAAGAATCTAATAAAATCTGGGTGGCCTGCATTTCATAGTATGGCCATGTGCTTCTAAATGAATCATGTAGACATAGATGTATTGGGAGATCCTGATCAAAGTGTTAATAGTCTTCTTGGCATCTCATCCTATCATACTTTTTTAACAACATGGGAATTATTTCTGCACCATCAGTTATTCTTTTTTGCATGTATAGACATCCTATAAGATTGAAAGAGCCATCAGTTAGTACCACTAATGACTACATGGCTATGCCCATCTTTAGAGGCCCCTTCCTGTATGTATCTGTTTTGTGATCTTTTGATTTTGTCTCTGTGTTTATACTTCTTCTTACTCTGGCAAGGATTTACTTACATCAAGATGAAACATATTGCAGGGTTAAGAACACAGATGCAGAGGTTCAACAGCCAGGGTGTGAATCCCAAATAGCTCCTTCACTTGTTAAGTGCAAATCTTGGGAAATATAGAATTGAGCAAGCAGGAAAAGCACATTGAGAGGATGGGGAGAAAATCTGGGTCACTGTACGGCTATGAAGATTGTATCACACAGAGCTATGGGACAGCAGCATGATAATAAAGATAATGTGAATGGTAAACTGAGAGTTGAACTTGTACCACTTCTGAATCCCACAGTTTATGGACTTCATACTGATCAATTGGTTTAAAAAGTGGTTGGGGTCATTCCTTACACATACTCATAGGGACAAAAAAGAGAAGCCTTGTAAAATGAGATGACTTGCAACAGGAATGGTGAAACAGAATACTTCTCTTGTGGAAAAACAGAAGAAGGATTATATGTATTTAATTCATATTGTTAGTTGTTAAAATTGCCTTGTCTCCTGAGAATTAGAGAGAAAGAAAAGCTTCAGAGAACAGCTGTGATGTTGGAAGTTTTTGTGAAAAATAATCGATGTTCTCAAATATCTCATCTTTCTGAAACTCTATATGAAATTTATAAAAAAGATAAAGCATAAATTAGAGTTAGGTGGATTGAAAATGCACTAGGAGTTTCTGCCAAGTAAAGCAATAAGAAGATTTCATAACTGCTCATTGTTCTGGCTTCATTCCCTTTAAATATATCAAAAAACAATAGATAGCCTTCACTTTTAGAAGAAAATAACTTGGAGATAGGCTTCACTTTTAGAAGAAAATAACTTGGAGATAGATTGCTTTATTTGCTTGGAACGTCAGTAGCTTTAGTGAGTTTAAATGTTCTTTAAATTTTTTAATATAAATTATACATACTAGCAAACATACAATTTATTAAAATTTTTTACTGCTCTTTTTTTGGTCTTTTTAAAAACTGTACTTTAAGTTCTGGGATACATTTGTAGATGGTACAGGATTGTTACATAGGTATACACATGCCTTGGCAAAATAATGATCTTTTTTGCCCTTCAAGGGTTTATTAGTCCATTTTCATGCTGCTGATAAAGACATACCTGAGTTTGGATACTTTACAAAAGAAAGAGGTTTAATGGACCCCAAATTTCACGTGGCTGGGAAGCCCCACAATCATGGTGGAAGGTGAAAGTCACATCTCACATCGTGGCAGACAAGAGAAGAGAGAACTTGTTCAGGGAAAATTCCCCTTATAAAACTCAGATCTTGTGAGACTTATGCACTATCACGAGAATAGCATGGGAAAGACCTGCTCTCGTGATTAAATTACCTTCTACTGGTTTCCTCCCACTGCATGTGGGAATTGTGGGAGCTACAATTCAAGATGAGACTTGAGTAGGGACACAGCCAAACCATATCAGAGGGGATGTCACTCTCCTATTAACATTTTTTTTTTAATTAAGCCCTTAGTGACTCCATTGTCCTAGAGTTCCTCCATCCTACTGCTCTCAAAGCAGACATTAAATCAAGGGGTTAAATGCAAAGGATTTATTTTGGTTTGTGATTGAGGATTAAAGAAAAAAGGAGTGAAGGTAACCAGGTGGCACTCTTGAATTGAGTTGATGCCACTGTGAGCAATTGGGCTTGGATTCTACTGGACACATGTGAGATACTCTTTAAAATGTGCCTCAGAATTGTCCACTAAACTACACTGGAGGAAAGGAGGATTGGCTTGTGGGCTCCTGTTCTCCATTTAATAAGGTTTGCCTTACAAAGCATTAGCTCCCTCATAAGCCAAAGTTACACAAGGGCCAGAGGTGAAAGGCACACAATTCAGCTGAAGTGAAGTGCCACCATATAACACTTGAAACCTGTGACTGTAGCAAAAATTAAAGAAAAAGTTATCTATGTGGATTGGGCAGGGGAAAAGAGTGTCTTATATAGCCCGCTATACCCAGAAAGAGCAGAAAATCTATCATCGTGCTCCAGCCATTTCATTTCAGTCTTATGCTGAACAAACCTGCTTCCTCAGCACAATGAATAAACCTTCAGCTCTGCTGTATTTGCCATTTTAATACTTGAGAGATGCTTATTCTATAGAATAGAAGATTCACATTTATTGACTCTCCCTCTATAGGATGAACACTTAAATATTTGACAGTTAATTATAGGTGTCAAGTTGGCTGGATTAAGGAATGCCTAGAAACCTGGCACAGACTTCTTTGTGGGTGTGTCTTTGAGGGTGTTTCCCGAGAAGATTTGCATGTGAGTTTGAGTGGACTAAGTGGGGAAGATCTGCCCTCAATGTGGGTAGGCATCATCCAACCTACTCGGGGTCCAAAGAGAACAAAAATAGAGAATCGGTGTATGTTTCAATCTATCTGCTAGAACAAGAATATACTCTTTCTCTCCTGTCCTTGGACAAATCTTGGCTCCCCAGCCTTTGGACTTAAGACTTGAACTCCAAAACTTAAGACCAGTGGCCTCCCTGGTTCTCACACCTTTGGCCTCAGACCCTGAGTTATACCATCTGCTATCCTGAGTCCAGGCCTTTGGATTATACTGAGTCATGCTACTGGCATCTCAGGGTCTCCAGCTTGCAGGTGACCTGTCATGGAACTTCTCAACCTTATAATCACATAAACCAATCCTCTCATATATCCAGTCTCATACATATATATCTAATCTTATTAATTCTGTGAATCTGAAAAACCCTGATTATATCAGAAGTGATTTATGACTTTTTAAAATAATCACAGAAATTCATTTGAGAGAGTAATTTTTGATAACTAAAAAAGTAGGAAACTGAGGTCAAATAACTTGTCCAAAGTTCTTTTGTAACTTTGCCCTTAGTATAAATATAGTCAGCCCTCCATATCTGCATATTCAACCAACAATGAAGTGGCTTTATTGAGTATAAATGTTCCTTTTACATTTTTATTTAAATTGTAAATTAGTAAATATATATTTGGAAAACATGGAAAAAATGTTCAGAAACTAAAATAATACAATAGAAAATAACACAAATACAAAAAACACAGTATGATAACTATATACAAAGTGTTTCCATTGTATTATCCATTACAAGTAATATAGTGATGATTTAAAGTATACAAGAGGATTTGCATAGCTTATATAAGAATATGCCTTTTTTTTAAATTTTTTATTTTAAAGATGGGGTTTCACCATGATGGCCAGGATGGTCTTGAACTCCTGACCTCAGGTGATCCACCCACCTCAGCCTCCCAAAGTGCTAGGATTACAGGCATGAGCCACTGCGCCCGGCGAATATGCCCTTTTATAGAAGGGGCTTGTATATTCATGGATTTTGGTATCATGGTGGGAGCACAGGGGACTCCTGGAACCAATAGCCTGTGGATACCAAGAGACTGTATATGTTATAACCCTTTGTTGGTGTTGTCACACCAAATCACCTCCCACACCAGAACGTTTTAGATGGAGAATGTTGTTAAGAAGCCTCCTACGGAAGAAAAATACCACAAATTGTAAGGAAAGTATTGTAGTAATGCTCATGAGCTAGTCTTTGAATTCTTATTTCTGTTGCTCTGAGCTTAAACTCCACTCATCTGTTTTTATCTATGGCAAAATATCCAAATATCTAAATATCTCAGATGTAAACATTGTAAATTTACTTCAGTTCATTTAACTGTCTAGTCTCTTAATTATATTTAATTTATTCAATATCATTAGATATATGAAAAGTAAGCTTTTTCAAATATTTGCATAGAATACAATATAATGCACATGTCAAAAAGTTGTTTTATGATTCTATTAAAGCTTCAAAATGAAATAAGTGCATTATATTATTTTTCAGACAAATGTTTCCGTCTTTAAACACACACACACACAATATACAATATATATACAATGTTTTAATAAAAGATACACTCATTTTTCTCACAGAATATTTTATTTAAAACTTACCTTAAGGATAATATACATTTTCTATCATACTAAACTAACTTATTACCTGATTTTGTTTAGAACAAATGGCAGTTTAGTTTTTAAATTACTTAATTAAATTATGTTCCCATGTTTTCATGAATTCATCTTTTGGGTGGGTTGTTTAGGCTACCTAAGAAATATCCAAATTGATATTATAGTTTTTTTGCAAAAAGGGAAAAAACCGTATGAGACAAAATAGAAAACCAAAAGGCATTGCTGAGCCCCAAAACATGACAGTCCATAAAAGTACAAACCCAGCGACCTCACCCATACAGCATGTTTAATACTTTAGCCTCTTCATCTGTCTTATAATGAAGATTTCATGTTGTCACACTATCAGCTTATTTTAATTATATTTTCTGGGGTGATTTGATGGCAAAAGACACTACACCAAATAAATAGGATGGTGACTTAGACACCAAAATCATTAATGTATAATTTAATGGAAATAGGATTACACTGCTCTTTCTGTTCTGACAAGTATTTTTCTTTTCTCACTGTTCTGCCAGGTTCCTCAGAAATCAGCATCTGAGACATAAATATATGTGGTACTCTTTTATTAAGTAGTCCTCTCTCAAAGAAGTAGAAGTGATGGGAAAGAAGAGGAACTCAATGAAGGAAGTAAAGCAGATGTGATATCAAGCTGGTCACTAGGTGGATCAGGGAGAGTTGATAGCTCCTTCTCTCAAAACTGTCTTTCAAGAAACCAAAGTCTTGCCTCTCAGGACACTCTGTGGTGGGATGGGGGAACAGAATATATCCCATGGGGTTTCACATCCACATTGGCAGATTCATCTTCCAGGTGTCCCTTTCCAAGACTTCTGTTGACAGGAGGAAGGCAGAGGTGTGCATTTCCATGGGGTAAGGTAATGCAGGCTTGAGCCTTGGTCAAGACATTGGTTGGCTACTGTGGCAAGAGCTGGGTGGGCCCTCTCACAGGTGGTCTCCACTGCAGAAGCCAAGGGGAACAAGTGGTTATAAGACAGAGGAAATTGAGTGGGTCTAAGGTCTAAGAGGCCTCTGACATAGTAAATCATTTTGTTGCCTATCACTGTCAAATAAAGCAAATCCATTTGGTTAGTTTTGTAATAATCTCTTAATTTATGGTACATTTTAAAGTACCTAAAAGAGTATAATTGCATTGTTTGTAACACAGAGAGAGGATACAGGCTTGAGGTGATGGATACCCCATTTATCCTGATGTGATTATCATACATTGCATGCTTGTATCAAAATATCTCATATATCCCATAAATATGTAACATCTATTATGTATTCACATAATTTAAAAATAAAAGAAAAAATTTCTAATGCTTACATTTTAATTGTAAAATATAGCTTCAACAAAAGTCAACACATTATGAACTTTACATACATACTTGTTAGTAGTATATAACTATGGAGGCCCAGTCTTACATAGTTTTGCACACAGATGTTACAATAGTTTCTAATATCATATCACTTCTCTGTGGTACCCATAAATAAAAGGACTGTTTAAAAATTAACTCACCAGAATGTGAATTACTTAATTGTATTATGTTCCTGTGTTTTCAAGAATCCGTCTTTTGGGTGGGCTGTTTAGGTTACCTAAGAAATACCTAAAATGCTATTTTAGTTTTTTGCAGAAAGGGGAAAAACAATATAAGACAAAATAGAAAACCAAAAATCATTGTACATCTAGGTGGACATAGTTCTACTGGGCAAGATTATACAATTATTCCATCACTAATGCATTTTTGTTTTGAAAATAAGTTTTCTACACAGTTCATTTGTTGCAATATAATTTCTTCAACTATGAAGGCACATATATTGTCCAAGTATCAAAGAACCTAGGGTGGAGATAGACATTGTTTAATAATAAGCATCATTATAATTATAGTCATACTCATAATTACAATTGTGGAATTAGTAGTAATAATGGTAATACTATTCCAGTAGTAACAGCTGTAGTAATATCAATAGCAGTGGTACTAAGAATTCTTCTATGCTTTTGAAAACATTATGAAGATAAATGTTTTCTGACTGACTTTTAAATGTCCTGATTAGAAATATTTAACCAAGAAAAGGCCTCATAATGTACAGGCTTTCAGAAAATCATGTTCTCCAGCATGGAATAAATTGAGGGTAATTGTGAAGGGGATGGGAAGAAGCTTCAGCCTGTCATTCACATCTGTCACTTGCAACCCCTACCCCTAGTTCTACGAGAAGTTCCAATCTGTTTTGTCCTATGGGTTTCCCTGTCTTTGTTCCTTACTTTGCAGCATCACCTGAACTCATTATACTCTCTTAGACCTCTCTACCTTGGAAAATAGCCTTAATTCTGTTTTATTCTTAGATCTCTCCTAAATGCCATTGAGACTCAGCTCAAAGATGAACACATTTATTCCTCTAGAAAATAATAATTCCTTACCCTAAGCAATGGACGCCTCTCTCCTAACTGCTTATATTGTTACAGGTTGTATTACAGATGGCACATCTCACAGGACATTGGCATCATTAGTTTACATTGTCTGACTACCTCACAACATTACCTCATTCTGGCATAAAATCATTTTTTGAGAAGCTATAAATTCTGAAGGCTTTTGTTGGTATGAAACATTTCTAATCTTTTTCATTCTTGGTTTCTTTAGTTAATCAAAGTATTTAGTATACAGTAGGACCTCAATAAATACTTGATGACTGAATGAACAAGTCAATCTAGCTGAAGTTCAATATAGAGTTTAACTAAACTTGAAGATGGGAACACTAATAAAAGGAAGATTAGAGATTATTACTTTTTAAATCACACATTTTTGTTTTACTTTAAGATTGGATACTTCTGTAAAATATATTGCTCTCATCTGTCAATTTGATGTGAATATATTCTTTGCTGTTGTTATGTATTGTCCCTGAACAGTCCAAACTGGATTATTGATTGTGAAATAATTCCAGTCATAAGACAATATTTTCTATATTCAAAGTTCAGCATTTATATATTCCTTGCAAAAATATGGCTGATCCAAAAGTAATTTTGTTGAACGCACTAGTGACATAATTAAATATTGGTGAACTGGAAAAGAAAAGTATTTACTTCCATAGGCATTATTTTGTGTGTCTATTCTCGGTGATACTTTGCTAAACTGGCAAGCAAATGAATATAAAACTCATTAGAAACAGAAGGAACACTGCTTATATTTTGACAAAATGTTTAACCTAAGTTAGTTCCTGAAAGTAAGCAACAGTGTTCCTTTACAGTTTAATAGCCATTTGTGGTGAATCACCTGACTCCCATACTTGTACATGATTACCCTTCTTTTGAATGATTTATTTCTTTTTTCATCTTCCTCCTGATTCATTGTCCAGTTCAGGTGCTGGCTTTTCTCACCTGGACTACTGTAGAAGTTTTCTCAATTGTTCCATGTCCTTGGCATCTTCAGTGCCTTCCAGGACCCTCTCACATCTCCCTGCATCTATATCTCCTATAGAATTATTGTTATAGACTCAGCATCTCATTATGTTACATCCTATCCCTATCAGACTTTTAAAAATCTATGATTTTTTTTCTTATTCACCAGCTTCAATAGAGCTCAAGTTCAGTACTGTGTTTACTGATTGGGTAGTATTCTCTTCAAAAATGTTTGGAGCGCTCCACCTGTATGCTGTTCTTCAGATGCAATAGAACTGTGTGTTTGCATTATTCACTTCCAGTGGACTGGGACCTATTCTGTTAGATAGTACCTCATTCTGGAGACATTTTTCAAATCTTCCTTCCTGATAAAAATCAACCATCCTGAAGTGTTTTATCTTTAGTTCTTCCATAATGCAAGGAATGCATTCTGAATACTGATCTAAAGTAATATATCAGATAGTATTTTTAAAAAGTGGCTCCCAGAGTGGCCGGGCGTGGTGGCTCAGGCCTGTAATCCCAGCACTTTGGGAGGCCTAGGTGGGTGGATTACTTGAGGTTAAGAGTTCAGCACCAGCTTGGCCAACATGGTGAAACCCCATCTCTACTAAAACTACAAAATATTTGCCGAGCGTGACGGCACAAGCCTGTAGTCCTAGCAACTCAGGAGGTTGAAGAGGGAGAATTGCTTGAACCCAGGAGGCGGGAGTTGCAGTGAGCTGAGATTGCACCACTGCACACCAGCCTGGGCAACAGAGCAAGACCCTAGGGGAAAAAAAAAAGTGGCTCTCAGCAAACACCAAACACTTAACAAAAACAACAACAACAAAAAACCTGTGATCATATGATATATTTTCTCAGGCATTGTTTTTGGCATGTGGATAAAGTTAATTTAGCTAATGGATTCAAATTGCTTCTACTTTTATTTAACGTTCTCTCTTCTTATTCTGTAGCCTAGTAAGTATAGATACATAAATTTTCATAAGGAAGAAGTGGCACCTCAATATGTTTAAAAGTTCTAGAATTATTCAAATGTAAGTTGATAAGTCTCAAAAGTTAAGATGGGGAAATTGAACAAATCTTCATCCTTGGAGAGGTCCAAATGCATTGAGACTCCAGAACACAGTCTTATTCCCAGAATATCTGGTCAATATTAAAAAAGCTAATTTGTTTCAACCCACTCAAGAACTGTTTTCCATAAGGATACAATTAAAAACACATTCAGGTGATGCAATCATTTGCTTTTTCAATCTATACAATGCTGGAACCCCTGCTTCTCCTAATTGGTATTCATTGAAGAATCATGTTGATGCAACTAAGAGATTTTAAGCATTTGGATGGTCTCTAAAAATAATAAATAAATCTGCTAAAAACATAAATTTTTATTGGTTCAAAAGAACAGAATGAAATATATTTACAGAGTCATAAATGAATTTTGGTTTTTGATTACATTTTACTTAAAAACATGATGCTAAAATATACTAATCCTGAAAGAAGGTCTGATGAGAGAATAGTAACCAATAAACTACTCAGTCTGCAGCCATTGTTAGGGCATTCCACTACTTTCACTTTCAAGGCAAGAATGATTTATTATTAAATATAGTTGAAACTTCATTGTCTTATTTGGCTGTTTACCTCACTCACAAAAATAACTGCTCTATACAGGACTGCATTTCACTGTCCCAATCTGCTTTCATGCTTTTTGTTGTTATTGTTTAGGGTAAAAACTGAATGCTAACCCATGTTCAGGTGTGCATTTTAAAAAGATATGTCTGTTGAAATGTTGGATATTTTCACTAGCTCTCTTTTAGTCATATTTGCTTTTAAATCTTTATTGCAGAATATTCAATTACTGTACAATGTTTCCTGCAAAAAAAGAAAAAAATGACTTTTTTTCTGACCTTTCTGATAATAATAAAGACCTTGAAGAATAAGGTACTCAAAGTCTCTTAATGTCATTGCATTTATTTTCTTTTACAAAACAAAAGAAAGTGGGTAAACAAAATCTAGTTTAAATGAGTTAACATAAGTACTTCTTGCCAGCTAAGAAAAATTTCTTCCCAGGTGGCTTGTTTCCAGTGTAAACCATTTAATCCTTTTATGGACAATAAGAACACATGGACAGTAGGGAAGAATGTAGCTTGAGGAATTTAGTGATTTAATTGGTGGCCTTCTCAAGTGGTGCTACTGGATTTTAGGCTGTTTCCACCAGTCACCCAAAACCAAACTTGATCTGGCTTCATGAAGTTTTCCTTTATATTTGTCATCAAGGGTTCAAGCCACTGCAGCACTTAGTGACCTGACCATTCTACATAGGAAAAGAAATAATATAGTGAATTCCAGTTGGTTATGAAATGATTGTTTTTAATTGCTAGAAGCTAACAACAAAATTTTTCTAGTAATATGTTGATTTTTACATTTACAGATTTCCATAAGAATTGACAAAGATGCCTCTCCATTTATGAGAAAAATTCCTTAATTGAGATATTTTATGAAAAGTTCTATGTGTAACTGTTTGGTACAAAGTGTACATTTAGGTCTTCTTAAAATGACTCTACCCTTAAATAATTTTGTTTTCAAGGGTCACGTCTCTTGGGTAATGACTAATCTTCTCCTAGTGATTAATAATAACAATTATGTAGAATGGTGGTTCATGGTGACTTTTTCTCCCACTGAATGAAACAACATATTTCAAAATCGAGACTCCGGGACATTTGGTTCTTCTAAGTCACATTTTTTTCCCAGTAAATAAAGTCAAACTTTTATATAAGTTTATATAAATCATTTTTTATTTCTTATTTAAAAATAAGAAATTAATAAAATAACAATAGTATTTGCTTATTATTGTTTTATTTAAATCTCTAAATTACAACTTGAAAAATTGTTTTTCAGTATTTTTGGCCATGTAACCATTAGAATAAAAACTGCACTTTTGTTTAATCATTTGGACATCTGTACCGCACATCTGGAAATTTCAGTCAATTGGTTTTCTTCCTTGATCCAATTTTTCTGCAGTTGTTTGGTGGAGTAAAGATATAATGTGTGGAACACATCAAGTTTGCATTCTTATCACTTTCTGTACATCTGTTACTGACATGATTTTCAGCCAGCTGCTGTGTAGCCAGAAGCCAGTTGCTGGGCCTACTTTGAAATCTTGAGTTAGTTAATCTGGTTAATAAAGAGATGCAGAAAGAAACTTGCTGGACATGGAAATAATAATAGACTTATAGTGCATTACTTTAGTACTATGCTCAGCCCCTATATGATGCAAGGTTGGTTATATACTAAGATCTGTGGGCTTTGAGATTCATTAGCTATTTTATCCTGGAAAAGTCCCTCAAATTTTGTGAGACTTAGTTCTAAAATCTACAAAATGTAAGGGTAACAGAGTACATTCTTTTATATTGTGGTTAAAAAAAATAACAAATCTACCCTCTTAACACACGTTTGTGTGTGGTACGGTGTTGTTAACTATAAACACAATGTTGTACAGTAGATCTCAAAAACGTTTTCATGGCGCGTACTGAAACTTTATACCTATGGAGTAGCAACTCTTCATTTCCCACAGTTCATTTTCAAAGTCTCTTCTACATCTGAATTTCATTTCTGACAATTTCACATAAATGTTTAAACCAACATTATAATCCAATAATATTTATTTAGTTCATACATATATATAGTTCCTTAATTTGTTTTGAGTAATACTATATGATACTGTTCAAAACCAATTAAAGAACGTGACTTTTCATAACTAGAAATCTTAGATTTCTAACAGCTGATTCATATTTAAGCAAATAGAAAAAGGTACAAATACCGAAGAACTATATACTTGTATTGACCAGGAGATGATGCAGTAAGCCCTTTTCCAGCCCAAAATGAATGCAGCTTATAACACTTAGCTGCCTGAACATGGTTTTTTTTTTTTTTTTTTTTTTTTTAATGGAGATGGGATCTCACTGTGTTGCTCAGGCTGTAGTGCAGCAGCTTTTCACAGGTGTGATAATAGAGCATTGCAGCCTTGAACTCTTGGCCTCAAACAGTCCTCCCACCTCAGCCTACTGCATTGCTAGGACTACAGGCACTCATCATTGTGCCTGACTAAGTGTCTGAACATTTTGTCTACAAGAATATTTTTGCATACAAGGCTGGGGCAGGAAATTACCATTCCACTTCTATTTATTTATGGTAGGGTAAAAACCACAAGGTTAAAAGTTTAGGAAACAAATTACAATAGATTTTCTATACAGGTAAGAAATTTCATTAAAGTACAATTTAAACTATGTGAATAAATCAAAATAATGAACTTATGTTGAAATCAACCAGAATGCCTTCAGATACTGGCCATTATTTTGTTATTAATTAGAGGAAGACACAAACACACACTCTCTTTCTCTCTTTTTCTTTCTGCACACTAATACACACACATATACACAATCTCTTTTTCTTTCTTTCTACACACAAATACACACATGCACACACAAGGAGCACAGCTGAGTGTCCATTAGTGCTCATTTTCTACTTTTATTTTCTTCTGTAAATTTCCTCTTCTATCTCAGAATTCTTTAATTTAGAAAGTGAAGTATTTGCAGCAACACCCAAATGCCCATCAATTTAAATTTGAGTTCTGACTCAGCCATGTCCTAACTATGTAACCACTATGAAAGTCATTTAGTCTCTCTCACCCACATTTAGTAAATGTGGATGGTGTTGATTAGGTTGTTACAAAAGTAAATGAGTTAGTAAATATTTAGTGCTTAGAACAGTGTCTAGCCTTCAGGAAGTACTCAATAAATGTTCATGTTTTTCTAGCATGATGTTAGACACCCCTTCAGTAGGACAGGACAAATTTTGAAAGAGGAAGGTAAAAGAGTGCTCTGTTATAATGAATATTATGTAAGTCCCCTCTTATCCACAGTTTCACTTTCTAAGGTTTCAGTTATCAGCGGTCAACCACAGTACAAAAATATTAAACAGATAATTTCAGAAATAAACTATACCTGTTTCAATTGCGTGCTATTCTGCATAGCATTAGGGAATCTCACACTATTCTGCTTCTTCCCAACCATCTTGCCTGGGATGTGAATCATCCTTTTGTCCAGAGCATTAGCACTGTAGACACTACCCACCCCTTAGTCACTTAGTAACCATCTAAGTTCTGCTAGCTGCAATCCATGTTGATATCACAGTGCTGGTGTTCAAATAGCCTTCATTTGACTTAATCATGGCCCCCAAACACAAAGGTAGTAATTCTAACAATTTGTATATGCCAAAGAGATGCTGTAAATTTTCTCCTTTAAGCAAAAGGTTGAAAGTTCTTAATAAGGAAGAAAGAAATATTGTATGCTGAAGTTGCTAAGACCTACTGCAAAGACAAATCTTCAATATGCAAAATGGTGAAGAAGGAAAAAGAAATTTGTACCAGTTTTGGTGTTGCACCTAAAAACTGCAAGAATTGCAGCCACAATGCATGACAAGGGTTTAGTTAAGACAGAAACGGCATTAAATTTTTATATGCATTTTAAAAGCATTAAATTTGTAGATGGAAGACCTGAACGAATACTTGTGCAAATTGATGGGAATTGAGTTCATTACTATCCATGCTTTTAGGCATTCATTGGAGGCTTCGGATCACATCCTCAGTGAATAACAAGGGACTACTGTAATGAGGATAGACAGCTCTACCAGGAGGCAAACTTTGGATCTTCTCAGTTATCTTCATATTTCATATATTTGGAAAATGAGGTTCAGAAAATTTAAGCAACGTTTTGTTATTAAATGACTAATTAATCTCAAATCCAAGACTAAAACACACATTTTAAAATATAGAAATGCATAATATAATAATTCAGCACTTAAGTTTTTAACTATTGTGAGAAATGGTTGAAACCAGAACCGTCTAGGAGTTGAGATTGACGGCTAAAGTTTTAGGCTCTGTCTCAATGTTTTGCCTCACACAAGAGGGTCCAGTGCACAGAATTACAATTAAAAAGACTCCAATTTTTGGAAAGAAGATGGTAAAGTAATTTAAATTTTCAGTCCACATATTGCAAATAGGAGCTAGAGAGAAACAGAGCCTAGGCAGAAAAACCAAGAGACGTCATCAATTTTATGAGCTTAGCTATGATTTAGTTCACAAAGTGAAAGTACTAACAAAAAAAAAAAACCTTCAGAAGCAAGGCCAATATTATCATCTAGTCCTAAACCTTGATACTCATTACAGTTGATCATTAAACAACATGGGGTTGAACTCTACAAGTTCCCTTACACATGGATTAATTTTTCAATAAAAGTTACAGGTGCGTCTGCTTCTTCTGCCTCCCTTCCACCTCCTCCACCTCTTCTGCCTCTGCCATCTGGGACAGCAAGACCAACCCTTCTTTCTCCTCCTCCTCCTCCTCAACCTATTCAATGTGAAGACAAGATGAAGACCTTCATGATGATCTACTTCAATTGAATAAATGGAATGACTTAAGACTTTTATCTTCTTTGTGATTTTTCTAATGACATTTGCTTTTCTCTAGGTTACTTTATCCTATCTTGGTCTAACTCTGTGAGACTATGTAGTCTTTCGGTGTTGCTACCCTCTGTAGCTCATTTTTTCTTGTGCTCCTTTTGAGCCAGATTTTGGATTCATTTGCAAATCACCTAGTATGGCTGAACTAAAAGAATGCTATTATTTTCTGAATCTATATGAGCTTCCAGATCTATTGCTCACAAATAAAGCACTATAGGATCTCTGTTCAGAGCCGATTTGCTCAGGTAGACCAGATGATTAACCCAGTTCCATTAACCATTACCAGGGTGGATCTCCTCAGATATGTGGATACATAAATGAAGGCTTCCATGCTGGGGATGATTTGTAGAGGTGGGTCATCAGTGGAGCAGAAATCCCAAAAGAAACCTACCATATATCATCTTCTAGCCACTGAACAGCACTGAGAGACTAAATGGCCCAGGCCCTGACTTTTGGGTTCTCATAGTAATATGTTTGTCTTCTTACTTTGGTCAAAGCACTAACCATAACATATTATGCTCATACATTTATCACATTGTCATCCCTGGCAATTTGTGAACTCCTCCAAGCCAAGGATTGAATCCTATTTATTCTTGTACTCCTGGCAGATCTCAGTGTTTTTCACACAGTAGATCCTCAAAGTGTGATGTTGACCCAATTTTCCGTGGTGAGTCATTGAACCAATTATAACACTCAGTAAGCTGTTTAGATATAAAAGAACTTCTATGTGATTTAAGGGGTCAAATGTAGGTAGGGAAGCTGCAGATTATTTACAGTATCACATTTGATACAGCTTAGAACAGAAATCATGACTTTTCACTTTATCCTCAGAGTCACTTTGCTGAGAAGGCATAAAGTGGCCAGGATTGATAGTTTTACATCATGATAATCAGCAAGGGTTTACCAGATACTCTGCACAACCCTGAAATATGCTAACATTTTTATTCTCTCCTACAGGATGTACAATGCACATATTAAAGGTACTGAGTTATAGGACACTCTTTCAGTTTGTTTCTGCTAGAAGTTTCCAAGTGAGTTTGAGCATAGACTCACCCTACACCAAACACTACCTCTTGCCCTCATAAGAAATTAGCATTGTACAAAGCACATGTTTCAAGATGGTGGTTCTAAGCCATTGGTCAGAACCACATTGGCATATGGGGATCAGAAGAAAACAGTGCCAAAAGAATAAGATCATAGGAGATGGAAATCCCATAGAGACTCAAGAACCCAGTATCTATGAGCATATAAGTGGATGAGAGAACTGAATCAAGGAATACGAGCAGCCTAAACCTTTGTTGGGTGATGTTGCAATTTTGTAAAGACAGTCACTAATTCCCAGGGATCTGCAGGTAAAATCTAGGGGGAACATCTTAGTAGAAAAGTAAAGGTATAAAGGATATTTGCTGATACTCAAGTCAACGGGGTAATAACAGGACAAAAATGGTGGATAAAGATCAATGGTGATAATGTAGATTACAGGTTACATAAAAGGGAGGCCCTAAATGAAGCGATTTTAAAAATAAACAGCTCTTTGGGCCTTATTTGTATTGTTTAAGTCAAAATATTTGGAGAAAAAGCCAAATGAAAAGGAAAAAAGAAAAATAGTATTTATTCATAATAAGGAAATCTGTCTTTTCCATAAAACCAAATCATGGGTTACTGTTGACAAAAAGAGTCAAATTCTGTAAAATATTTGAAGAGATTTATTCTGAACCAAATATGAGTGATGATGGCCCAGGACACAGCCCTCAGGAAGTCCTGAGAACATGTGCCCAACATGGTCAGGGCACAGCTTGGTTTTATACATTTTAGAGAGACATAAGACATCAATCAAATACATTTAAGAAATTCATTGGTTTGGTCCAGAAGGGCAGAACAATTCAAAGTGGAGGTGTTTCCAGGCTATAGGTGAATCTAAACATTTTCTGATTGATGATTGGTTGAATGTGTCTAAAGACCTGGGAGAGATAGAAAAGAAATGTTCAGGTTAAGATAAAGATTGTGGAGACCAAAGTTCTTTTGAAATCTTGTAGTGGGCTGCCCTTAGAGACAATAGGTGACTAATGTTTCCTATTCAGATCTTAGTTAATTGTCAAGTCTCCTCACAAAGGGTAACACTGACAAGTTTTCTCACATGGGGCACCACTGCCGGGGTCCGAGAGGCAGACCCTGACTCAATGACGGATGAATAAATTCACTCAGATACAGAATACAGTGAAAGAGTGGTCTGGGGTGGCCGGGCCATTCACCAAAAGAGTTAACAGCCACCACCACGACACTCTGGCCTTCCCGGTCTTTATTCAGCACGCATTAAATGACACTTTTTGTCAACACTACTAGAGGATAAAGATTAAAGATCAAGTTCTGAGGCCTAAAGCAAACACCATTTGTGGGTAATAAACTTCTGCTGACCCCCCAAGTAGGAGGCAGTCAAGCTTGGATAGACAAAAGTTTGCTAATGGAGGTGGGGGTAAACAGACTTATCTGGGGAAGCTTCTTTACAATTCCTAGTATTTACTCTAGGTTCTAATGCCCTAGAGTAAAAACTGGTTGCCTTTGGCCCATTCTTTCATCTGAAGCTATGTAATCTGCCTGGCCTTCCAAGGGGGTTTTCTGACTATTTCCTATAACTATCTCTAATATTTTTTCTTTAATATTTTTGCCACCACTCTGACTGACCTACCACAGTTAATCTCTTTGGTATTTGGAGGGTCTGGAAGAAAAAGATCTGGCTATGTTAATAGACATTCTTTACAGGTGAAAATTTTCCCCCACAAAGAACAGCTTTGCAGGGCCATTTCAAAATATGGCAAAGAAACATGTTTTGAGGTAAAATACTTTGATTTTCTTCTTTATCTCATAAAGCTATGCCAGTCAGGTTGGAAAGTAAATCATGACATATAGGGTTAAATAAAACCCATCTGATGAGAATTTATGATCTGTAGGGCATGACTCCCTTAGATAGCTATTTGGATAAGATTAAAAAATCAGTTTAGTTCTCATTAAAAATCCTTTATCATGCTTTACTTAATTTTGTATCTGCTATTGCTGCTTTTCTATGTATTGAAGGGAACATGTGTTGTTTAATGATAGCAAATAATGAAAATATCTTAAATGCTTAATGAAATCAAAAATAAATCTAAAGTTTTATTATTAAGCAATATATAATATTTTTAGTAATTTTTATACATATACATGTATATATTTACAAATTTAGAAATATTTTAATGAACACATGCAATGTATACATTAATAATTTTATCTGCATGTGTAGGCCCAAAACTAATATAAAACTATCATCTAATGTTTTACATCTTTCTCACTGGCCATTCAATTCTTCTTATAACGGGCTAGAAACTATGGTTTAAAATATATTTATTTCAATAAGGTCCTGTTTATATGAGGAATTTCACATTCTTTTATATATAATCCAAATTACTTTGAGTTTCCAGAGAAAATTATACATTGACATCTGACAACCTACTGAATACCATTCAGCAAGCATTTCTAAAACCACCCGCTCGTAAGTTCTGATTCTGATATAAAGTTCCTCTTACTAATCATGCTGATAGGTACTGTAGGTAACTATACAGAATATTTCTTCGTTTTCTTTGGGGCATGAAATAACTACAACTTCTAGGCAACACTGGGTATCTCCTAGAACTAGGGTTTCCAAAATGCCACAGTTGCCTGAATTGGTCTGCTTTATGACTGTTATCTCATTTTAATCATTAATAATGTCCACTCTTGCTGTCAAAATGTTACTATTTAGAAGATAAATTATATGGTCAACCTAACTGCAACCTTCAATGGATCATCAACATAAATCTGAGGAAAATAGTCAAGCCTATGCTCTCCATAAATCTGAAAAATTGTTGACTGCCATAGCCATTTATTTATATGCTCAGTGAATATTACCTAAAAATAAACCATTAGCCAGGTACTCTGTTAAGAGCTAGAAGAAAAATAATAAAGTGGATATAAATTTTCCTCTCCACTCTCATTGTTATGATTGAATCCTCACAATGTTAACAGGTAGATTGGGCTGTTATATCCTCAGGCTTAGAGAAGCTGAATAACTTGATTTAGGCCAAACAGCAAGTAGAAGATGATTACAGGTTTCTGTCTCCAAATGCCATGCAATTAACCTATATGCAACTATATCTGAAAAAATCTAAGTTTACTCTAAGATAGAACAAGTGAAAAACAGCCATCTTACTGTTAAACCATATTCTTGTCCAGTCTCTTCTACAGAGTGACCTTGAAAGCAATCTCAGTGTTTCTAGGGCAAACTAAATTGATGACACTTTTGGAGAAAGTCTCAGAATCATCTTATTGACAATCACATTACACATTAAGTTATTGTCCTATTGCATATTCACATTAAAGATACTTAATTTGGTGATTAGTGGTTCAACTTCCTAAAAATAGTAAAACAATTAGTTAAATTCCTTCCTTTTTCCATTTTTCTTGTTAATATAAATATAAATACAAATCCTGAGATGTCTCTGGTCTCTGGAAAGGTGTAATTTAAATCGCAGGTTAGTTTTGTGTTCCAAAAGAACTCAAATAGAAAAACAATTAGAATGGCTTTTATGAATTTGTTAATCATTTAAAGCTACCTTGCATGACAGAGACAGATAACTCTTCACTCTTTTTTTTTTCTTTGAGATGGAGTTTCACTCTTGTTGCCCAGGCTGGAGTGCAACGGTGCTAATTCAGCTCACCGCAACCTCTGTCTCCCGGGTTCAGGCAATTCTTCTGCCTCAGCCTCCTGAGTAGCTGGAATTACAGGTATGTGCAACCATCCCCAGCTGATTGTGTGTCTTTAGTAGAGATGGGGTTTCTCCATGTTGATCAGGCTGGTCTCCAATGCCAGACCTCAGGTGATCCGCCCACCTTGCCCTCCCAAAGTGCTGAGATTACAGGTGTGAGCTACCATGCCAGGACAACTCTTCTCTCTTTAGCTGTTTAATACATGAAGATACTAAACCTCTTGAGTATTCTTAACAAAATACATCAGACAATATTGATTTTCTTATTAGGCAAGCACTCTAGTTTATTAAAGAAGTAGCTGTCATTCAACCAAAGTTTTAACTAGACTGACTCTGGGGCTCATAATGGTAATCAGCAATTTGCCAAGATATTTATTCCATTCCATTTGAGCAGCAGCTGATTTAATGAGAAACATTGCTCCTTCCTATGGCTTCTGTAGCACTTTAATTTTACCACATTATTTATTTGTATTATGCGAGATTTATTGTCATTTCTAATCTTTCATTCTTCCCAATATCATTCTCTTTGCCATGTGACTTTACACTTTCTTTCAGTTGGAGTGGAGTATATTTCTCTGCCCCATTGATGCTGAATTCTGTCATGTGATTTTCTTTGGTCACTGTCATATGAGTAAAAAATGACTGTGGCAGTTCCAAATCTAGACTTTTACTAACACTGTCCATTTATGCATACCCGTCTTGCATTTCTCCCATTGTAATTAGAAGAACATGCTTTGGCAAATCCATTGATCCAAGGAAGATTAAGACACATGGAATAGAGCCCCAGTCTGCAGCTTGATTCCAAGGCTAGCCAAGTTCAGCTACGTAATCAGCCAGCTTTCAGCTGACCTACAAGGACACGAACATGAACAAGTGATTGTTGTAAGCCACTAGTTTTTAGGGAGGTTTCTTTTCAAGACATTACTGTTGCAATTGGTGGTTTATGTATACACTTTCAAGAAATGTCTTTGGAACTCTTATATGTTAGACACTAACCTAGATGGTGATAAAATAGTAGACAAAAGAATAGTGATACATGTTCTCATAAACTACTGTTTAGAGAGTGATAGAGACAAGTTGATGGATAATAAAAATAGAATGTGGAGAAATGTTTTGATTAGAGCATGGTGCTGTGGGAACATATGAGGCTGGTGCCTTATTTATACCTGTGGGTTTGCTGTTAACTCTCCAAAAGAAGTCATGACTGTGTCAACAGTGAGAGTAGTAAAAACCGTACAAAGGAATGACCTTTACTCCAAGTAGAGTTATTAGTGTGAGTGATCAGAGGACATTGAATATTTGATGAGCTGGAAGAAGATGACATTGGCCATAGTGAACCTTGGAGAAAGAGTGAAGGGAGAAGCTCAGGATGTGTGTGAGCTGTAGCTAATGCAACAGCATGGTAACTATGATAGTGTTTGGACTTGACTCAATGAGCAATGGCAGTGGTGGTGTTTGTAGAAGGGAATTCTAGCTTTCCTTTACTACACCTGTTACTATTTAGTTGTCTTTCCCATGAGAAGATGAGAATATCAGTATCCTCAGTGCCAGACAAATTGTTTTTTTTCCTGGAGCATATATTTAATGCATTCAATGTGTAAAATGGCATTTAACATATTGAATGCATTATAGATTTACATGTGCCAGTTTCAGTTTCTAGGAGGCAAATGGTGATGTGAACAAAACAAGTGGCTAGTCATGTTTAATACAAGTTTAGGATCAACTTATTAGATCATCTTGAATGCCTTTCCCTGCCAATTCAGGATGAATTAAACTCTGGACTAGCCATTTCCCAGTCGTTCGTCTAGTCTGATTTTAAAATAATTAAATGAAGGGACTTAAATTAGCTTGGGAAATTATTCCATGATTTAATAGATTTTGATGCTAGGAAATGTTTTTCTGACAGTCTAACCAAATTTTCCTTCCACGATTTTATCCCATTAGTTTTAGTTCTGATTTGAAACCATCTGAATACTTTCTTTTCCTTTTAAATGGTCACACAATCACCTAATGTTAAGATCAGTGGTTTTCTACAGACCCTTGTGTTTTTTATATATATTGAACTGAAATTTTTTTTCTCTAGATTTATTAGCTTACATATTTTGGTCCATTTTACTCTATTTTTCATCTGGGCTTTAGCATTTATATCCCATTTTTTATTATCATCTTCCCCAGTGGTGTTTGTATCATGTCCCTGATGAGGGCAATTAGTGAGCTGTTTGTTCCCCTTTCACAGCCATGATTAAAGATGTTCTGTAAAATAAAGCTCTTATGCTGTTCTTCACTGAGCCCTCTGGGAGACTTCCTCACAGCTATGTACTCTCCCTTTATCATGAGTTGGGTTTTTAGTTTCTTCCAGTTTTCAAAATTTGTTAACAGCAAAAGATGCAAATCTACTGAAAATTGTTAAATATGTGCTTGTGATGTGTTCAACAAAAGAGAGCCAATTAAAATGTGTTTTCTATTTAGACACTACAAAGTCTTAGTACTCATGATTTGTCGTTAAGGTTCCTTCCAAGAGACAATAACTTCATGACAAATTGCACACTCAGCAAAGCTGTTGAGACTGGGTCTGGGCAGTTTTTGTCCATGGTGAGAAGCTTTATCAGAGCTTTGACTTTCCACAGTGCTTGCAGTGTTGTGTTATGAGTTGAAGCAGGGGATTTTCTACAAAGTGTTTTTGCATGTCTGGCTACTGTTGATTTGGAAGGAGCATTCATTCCAGGATGATCAACCCCTTTTGCCATACCCTAATGATAGCATTGTTGGGTACTCTTCAGTTCTAAAGAACATTTTCCAAAACGTTTTTCTTGTATAGGCTTGTTAAAAAAAGAATGTTATGTGAAAGTGTAAAGATGGAAACAAGGGGAAGAAATGGATATAGGGTATGAGCAAGTATTGAACTATTAGGTATACACATAAATATTTACCTCTCTCTGTATAAAGACATTTCCCCAAAATGTTAAAAATGGAGAAAATCTGTAGTTCTAAATGAGGCAATTGTGTTAAATAAAGTGTCTTCTGCCCAAAAGAATATACTCTCCAGATAAAACCAGTGGATGACATACTAAGGAAGAAGTACATGTTTTTAAGGGCTGCCTGGATCATTTTGATTCTGTTTTAGGACAACCCTGTTGGGGTGTGTCTAGTGTTACTCGTAATTCTGAGATCAAGAAAATTAGGATTAGAGAGTTTGACTGACTTGTGAAAGGGCCACCTATAAGTAAATGCTGCAATTGAATTCTGACTCAGGGTTGTCAGATACCATAGCCAGATTTTAGCCACTATATGTACTGCACTTCAATGAGGTAATCCATGTAAAATGTCATGCCTGACAAATAGTAGAAGCTTCTTATCCACCGACTATTACTACTAATCTGGATGAACGGTATGACTTAGTGTTTGTAACCCAAATCCAAGAGTTTTGAAACTGTAGCTGTTGCCAAAATGCTATGAGAAAACTCTTCTATGAGATCCCCATGTGCAGATATAAAAAAATATATTTTCTGCAAAAATCAGTTGATTTTGTTGTAGTTAAAAACTTTAAAAAGTGTTAGTGACTTCATGGTAATTGTGCTTTGCCACTAATTAGACTTGTGATATCTTTGAGTTAATTCTTCTTGCTTCAGTTGTTTTATTGCAAAATGAAGGCACTATGATATAAGTTATAAAATAAGAAGATTCAACTAAAAGCACCCTGAGGATGATACAGCACTATGGAGGTGCATATGAATACTGTTATTACTTTTACTACTCTAAATTTCCCATCTAGGCCTTGAGGGATTGGATGGTGGCCCTGTGAAAGGTAAGTCCACATCCTAATCTCTGGAACCTGTGAATGCTACCTCACTCAGAAGAGGGGATTTTGCAGAGGTAATTAAGTCAAGGATTTTGATATGAGGAGACTTAAGGTGCATGATCTGGATGGACACTAAATATAATGACAAATGGCCTTAAAGAGACATATAGAAAAGACATAAACATGGAGGATAAGGTTATGTGAAGACAGAATCAGAGCTTAGACTAGTCTACAAGTCCAGGAATGTCAACAACCAGCGAAACTGAAAGAGGTTTCCCTATAGCCCCCACCAAGAGGGAGCAGGTTCCTGACAATTTCAGACTCTTGATCTCCAGAGCTCTGAAAGAATAAATTTCTGTTGTTTTATGACACCTAGTTTGTGATAATTTGCTACAGTAGCCTCAGGAAACCATAAAAAAAGATAAGATTCCAATGCCTTAATGTATTTAATATGAGCTTCTAATTTATCCATTATCATGACAAGTTTAAATGCATCATTCTAAAATTCCTTTCTAAGGGCAATAGTTAATTAGATATAAGTTTTTTTTTTTTTTTTAACCAGTGTGTTTTAAAAATGTACCCAATTTTGAAGATAAAGATAGAAACTTGGGATATTAAAGAGGGTGGTTAAAAATGTGCAGGGTACCAAAGCTGGTGGTGTTCAAGGAAAGCGCTGTGGTAGAAAGCAGAACAGTCCTGATCTCCAGGTATTCTTCAGGAAAAAAAGAATTAAAGGCAATATTGACTGTAAATAATTAACAAATTTTGTACATTTTTACCTCAACACTTTAAGTTTACATTCAAGGTATATTTTTTACAGCGAATGTTCTTATTTTTGAGACAAGAAATAAAGTGCATGTTTGAAAACAAAAAAAAACCTCATAATGAATTCAAAAATTCATGTTTTGAGAGGCAGTTTTAAGTTTTAAATTATAATAGAAGTACTTTTATATATATCTTAGAAGTAAAATTATGCCTATTATGTTTCCACATTTGATTTAGGTTTTCTGTGAACTAGACAGTTTTTAGACAATTTACTAATTTAGCAGTAACATTTTACTGATTAATAAAAATTAGCTGGATGTAGAACTTAACTTATTAGAAAGCATTTTATTTTGATAGAATGCTTTTTTTTACATTGAATTAATACAAAGTGGGTAAAAATTGCTTTCCCTGTTAATTTAAATTAGCTCTAAAATGCTAATTCAGTTGTTTAATTATTTGATTCCTAGCCAAAACATTTTTGTGTTTTTAAAGTTTTCACTGTGTGACATGAAAGCAAAAGAGAACAAAACAAAGCAAAATCCACAAGCCTGTTAAAAGATATTTCAGATGACTCCAAAAGCCAGGGATTAGAGAATTCTCTGTACAAGTCTTATTCGCTATGTTATGTTTCTATCTTGAAAAGATGTGAAACCTCTAAGACAAAATTTAGAGTAGTGGTTGACTAATGCCAAAATTAATTTTAGTTGCCTATACTCAAAATATACTAATAGAATGCCCAATTTTTGTTTATTAAACTTTTTTCTTTGCTTTGCTTTGCTTTTCTTTGATTTCTTTTTTCTTTTTCTTTTCTTTCTTTTTTTTTTTTTTTTTTTTAACAAATAACCATGTTTGTTACCTAAGCAACATCTACTGCTTTTGGATTCCATGAGTGATGGAAAATAGATATGTTAACAGAGGATTATTTTCATTGATTGACAGATTTATTCATCAATTTATTTGTTTACTTTACACATGGGTGTTTATTGAACATGTGCTACGTACTAAACACTTATCTAGGACCTAAACATACAATGGTGGCAAAACTGGTAAACATTTTCAAGCAGCTTCCATTGCAGTAGATGTGATCACATGTTAAAAGATAACAAATTATCATGAAGACAATGACAGATAAAGTGATAGGAAGTATGGATGGTGAAGAGGCAGGAAAGCCTAATAGCATGTGGGGTGGGAAAAATAGTCAGGGTCAGATCAGGGCCTCTGGGCCAAGGGAACATGCATTTATGTTGATTGTATTAAGGAACCTTGGTGAGATTCTGAAGCCTAAACATTAACTACCACGTATTACAATTTATTTCTTTGAAGTCACCCCATTGCATGTGGTGTCAGCCCCATAGAGAGATTATTTTGATTGCAAGGGTAAATGGGGACTACAAATTAGAAGGAAAGATATCAGTGAAGAAAACCACATTCCACCAACCTTCACCAGAATGTGTATCTTACCTTTATTTTCTCTGTAGGGTTCAAGTAATCAGTTTGATTTTTCAATTATGTTTGGTGAGAGTTTAGTGATTTTTCTTTCTGGTCATGTCATTGGTTTTGTAGAATGTGGCTATTTATTGATTACAAAAACTGCAACTGTCCTGTTAAGCTCTCTTGATAAACACTTAATCATCCACACAATGCTTTAAAGCACCCACTGGAATGGAATTCAGTGTGTGTTCCCTGTGTCAGGTCAGTTGGCTCTTCTCCCTTTTGGGGAAGGATGACTTTGAATTGGCTTTTTAAAAGAATGGCCTTTGGCCCAGCGCAGTGGCTCAAGCCTGTAATCCCAGCACTTTGGGAGGCAGAGGCGGGTGGATCATGGGGTTAAGAGTTCAAGACCAGCCTGGGCAAGATGGTGAAACCCTGTCTCTACCAAAAATACAAAAAAAATTAGCAGGGCAAGGTGGCAGGCACTTGTAATCCCAGCTACTCGGGAGGCTGAGGCAGAGAATTGCTTGAACTTGGGAGGTGGAGTAGTGAGCTGAGATGGTGCACTGCATTCCAGCCTGAGCAACAGAGGGAGACTCCACCAAAAAAAAAAAAAAAAGTGGGCTTTGAAAGGAAAGGCACCCAGGGAGTCTCCTGAGTCTGTGGAGACAGAGGAATTGATGAGTAAGTAGATGGTAATGTATTATTAGGCACCTTCTGAGAGGGCTCTCAGTAATTCTGCCACTAGGAGGCAGGGGTCCATATGCCTGAGTGTGGACTGGACCCTCATTAATAATGAATAGGAAATAATAAATGTGATAAAGTGTTGCTTTTGAGGTTAGGTTAGGGCAATCATGTACTTATATCTTGTAAATTTGTTTATCAAATGTTTTCATAGCTCATATCTAGGTAAATCAGTTCAGCAGGAGGGTGAGCATTCTTCAGGGTATAGGAAGCTCTATTTCTTTGCTTAACTGAGCACAGAAATGGCTTGGCCACACCTATTACTATCTTTCCTGTCAACATACATTCACCTATGTTTCAGACATAAAACTAGAAAATTACTTTCAGAGATAAAACTAGAAAATTCTCAGAACATATAAAGAATCTTCTGCCCAACACTACACATTCTAGGAGGAAGTAGGTGATAGAAAAATACCACCTCCATTTATACAAGGCAGCATCAGAGGTGTGATTTATGAGGCCATCAGAGACAAATAGAAAGTGATCTATAAGCAAGAAAATAACAACTCATGACTGTTGTTTCCAATAGCACTAGAAGAGCAAGTATTGGAATTGTCCCTAATGACATAGATATTTCAAGATAAACAATTGAAAGCAACACTATTACTACTCTCTGATAACTAAAGAATTTTACTCAACTCTCATCTTCTTACATTGGAGAAAAACAATTAGATCTTTAAAGAGCTGTTTATCTTAGCTCTTCTGTGATTTACAGCCACCTGATTTGAAATTATATAGGGGAAGCTAAATAAATTAACTTCTGGCTTCTGTTTATATTTAATCTAAAATTGTTCCATATTGTGTGACTTCCTAATTCTAAAGGCATAACATTCATCAGTATTATATTGGAATATGAAGTTTTTCATGAATAATTCAAAGATAAAAAATTTACAGGCAAATCCTTAATCTAGGTTTTTGTTTTTTGTTGTTTTTTTGTCATTCAAAGACAATTTAATTCTCCCAGCAAGAGTAAAAGGCTATTTAATAGCCACTGTTCAAGGTGGAGAGATGTATCCTCATTCTCAGCCTGATTACAATCTAATTGGAGACAAAAAGCAAGGAAGACATACTCAATAATAAGTATCATAACCGAGACACCAAACAGCCATTGCTGGAATTGAGTGAATGCTGGTATTATTCCCAGCTGCAGAAATTAGGAAACTATTAATAGGTTACGTGCTACAATTGGAAGTGGATAATTAAATGAAGAGTACATTTCAACAAGTATTAAGAAGGGGACATTTTTAGTCAGAAAGAAGAATGTGAATTGAAGGTAAGTATGCAGTATTTGGATATGAGAGGGTACAAGTATGCTGACATGGTAGGTGTCAGGCCACAGAAGACAATGTGTGCCTCCTAAAGTGGTGTGGAATCTGTCCGGGGTGGAGACAGATTTTAGGAAGGTAACAGTGGTGGCGATGCGGATCAAGGATTAAAGGGTGGAAAGTCAGAGACCTGTTAAGAGGCTATAATGATATACCTTCCAAGGAATGATAAGAACCTAGACTAAAGCAATGAAAAGAGAAGCAGAGTCAATAGAATAATGAATGTGAAAGATATTAGAGAAAAGTAACAGGATTGACTGGGTGGTTTCTTCTTTTTCTGAGAAAGGATCTCACTCTGTCATAAGGCTGGAATGCAGTGGCCTGATCACAGCACACTGCAACCTGTACCTCCCAGGCTCAAACGATCCCCCCACCTTAGCCTCCCAGATAGCTGGGACTACAGGCATGTGCTACCACAGATAATTCTTGTATGTTTTACTGAGATGGGGTTTTGCCATGTTGTCCAGGCTCATCTCAAACTCCTGAACTCAAGCAATGCTCTCACCTTGGCATGCGTGAGAGCCACTGCGTCCAGCTGACTGAGTGGTTTATGTAAGGAGAGATGAGACATAATGCAAATATCTTAGGGCATAGATTGATGATGATATTGACAACCAAGATAGAAAAATAATAGAAGAAGAATATTTAAGGAAAAATTTATTTAGAAAAATTTTGAGTATTTTGAAATATCTTTAGAATTTTTACATGAAATTGTTGCAGTAGATTGATGACTTTACATCTCTTAAAGTATAGACAGAGACATATGAGATAAAAATATAGATGTGGCAGTCATTGTCATATGCTACATTAATGGTAGATGAACAGTTACAGAGAGAAGAAGGTTGAGACTATATTATTAACTTCAAATAGAAAGAGAAGAAGATAGGAAATGCATCTGCTATGGGGTAGGCTTTTTATTTTATTGGACATGGGAGCAAAGAGATAGGATGAGCCAGAGTAATACAAGTTAATGGAATCAATAAAAAGAAGCTTTGGGAAAGAACAGTAATATAAAATGCCATAGAGAGGGCAAAGAGGAGCATGAATGAGAAAATGCTGTTAAGCTTGATCAGAGGTAACTTTCAATAGATTGGTTTCAGTGATGAGACAGTGGTGAGAAAAGTGAAGGAGCCTCAGATTGCATGGGCTTACAAAGACGGTATTTGATTAAAGTGGAGGCAGGGAGCACTGGCTTAATTTACCAAGTTTATAGGTGAAAACAAAAAAGAGATAAGCTTAAGAGAAAGCTAATTAGAGGACATGGAAATTGAGCATGTTTATGGTAGTAAAGCATTAAACCAGTAGAGAGACTGAAAAGACAAGACAGAATCTATAATTGATAGAACATTGTTCAAGCAGGGAGGTGTTAAGGGGAAATACATATAATCTGTTGCATTTAAAAAAGGGAGAGTCTTCCTCCAAAAATGCTAAAATGAGAGAAGAAAAAAGTCTTGTGAAAATACAAAGAAACTCTAAGGAGAGAAGGGAACTTGAGAGATCAAATGCCAGGTGGTCTTGATAATTTCAGAGAATTTTCACTGAGATCATTTATTCATCTGTTAAAATTTATGCTCCTGGGGAGGGTTGGAGATTTCAAGATGTTGAAAAAAGTTTGGATTGGTTGCTATAGAGAGTGAAATACAGAGTCAACAGTGAAGTTTGAATCACTCTCATTTTAATAAAAATCAGTAAGTTGAAACCACTTTTTTCCTTCAGCCATGCACATTTGTGCAGATAAGAGCAAAGAAAACAGATAATGAGAATTTCCCAGGGCTGGGATTGTGGAAAAGAAGTGTGGACCCTGCAGGAGGCATTACAGATACAGTGCAAGAGGTTTCTCAAACTGTTTGAATAAGAAGTTGCAAACTGGGTTGAAAGAACAGTGAAATCAAATTGGCACTGTGAATGACTACAGCTTGGAGAGATCAAAGACCCAAGGATCACAGCAAAAACACAAATCAGGTTCTGTGTGCGTTATGAAAGAGCAGGTGAAGCAGTGGCTAAATCTGAAGTTGTGGAGAGAAGTGGTTTCTGGAGACAGCTAGGGTGTGGACATGTTAGTAAAGGGTTGAGTTGGAGTGGGGATGGGGGTTACTGGAGTTCAATAATTTTAAGAAGTGTGAGGCCTCAGTGTGAGAGTGATGACAAGAAAGGGAGAGAAGGGTGTTGTGAGCGAGGTGACTAAGCCGGCAAGGAAATTTTCCTGAGAATACTTTTGGTAAGAAAGAGAGAGAAAGAGAGAGAGAGGAGGTTAGCTATTTAATTATTTTTCCTGACATAGGGGTTGTTTTCTGGGGAATTGTTAGCCATATATACTGTCAGTTTTCGTTGCTATGCTAGGCCAAAGCTGAGTCCATGAGTTTTACATAAATTTAGTCATATTCAAAGTGCCTGATAGAACTGTAGTATCATAACTTGAAGCACACAATGACCATCAGACCAGTCTAGACTGGGTCTTATGTTTATATTTTGGGGTCTCAATTTTAGATAGACTTTACACATTGAAACATAGCCAGTAAAGAGCACAACAATGGAGCAGAGAGAACTGAAAGTCATTATGATACCAGTAGGCTGGAGGAGGTCCCCAAATGTCATTTGGACCTTGATTTCAGTTGGTGTGCAGGTTCTTGACCCTGTCATGAGAAGGAATACAAGGACAAGTTGGAAAATAGTGAAAGAACAGAAATTTAATATTGCAAAATGAAAAGTACACACTCAAGAAAAAGGACTGCAGGTGTATTCCAGAGTGTCACACCAGGGGCTTTGGGGTTTCTACCTTTACGGGTTTCTTTAATCAAGGGATGGAATATTTATGATGGCCCCTGGACAAAGGTTAAGATTCCTTGGAACTTTTATGCATTTTTTTTTTTTTTTTTTTTTTTTTTCTTTTTTAAAAATCTGACTAGTAACCCTTATTTGCAAAAGAAATGCAATTGTCTGGAGACCCCCATCATAGAAATCTCATCAAATAAG